>VNWY01000365.1:0-49463 GCA_009869845.1 Pseudachorutes palmiensis
AACCTTTTTGATGACGTCAAAGGCCTCTACCTGAGGCAGCCCCTTTTTTAACCTTTTTGAACCTTTTTCCATCACACACACAGACCCCCTCCCTGTCTGTGCCATCCCTTACAAGCTTTTTTAAGGAAAACAAAGGCCCCTGGGCACAGCAGTTCCAACTGCAGACACGCTAATTGATTTTTGGTTTCAACAGTCGCTTCAACTAAATTAAAAATTCCAAATCAGTTGAATCTCTTCCTGTCAGGCGTTTGCTTCCATGGCTCAAATGCAAAAGGGCCGCTGTGCAATGACGTCAATCGATGCCTGCTGAATACCCCGCTTCAACCCTTCATGGAAAACTGACAGGGCTGCCGCTGTCGCTCCAATCACGATTAATTCGACTTATGAATTTATGGACAAACAAAATTAACGCTCCATTTATTTGCAGCATAAAATTTGTTTTATTTTGATTTGAAAACTGATTCGACCCCCGAACCTTAAACTAGTTTAGCGTCATGAGCCATTCCCCAGAAAATAGTGTTTCGATTATCAAGTAAGTTTGCAGGGGAGTCGAATTCCTTAATTTCACCTTTATCCAAAACCAGTACACTAAAACATATGGAAATCAGGATTAATTTCAAGCTCTAGCTTTAGCTGAATCAATTTACTTACCGGTTGGAATCCATAATTGTGTTTAAACGGTGAGCAATTGTAATGACTGTTGATTCGACAAATTCCTTTCGGATTGTCGCCTGTATAAGATCGTCAGTTTCTAAATCCACTGCCGCCGTGGCTTCGTCCAACACCAAAATCCTCGTTTTCCTTAGCAGTGCTCTTGCTAAGCAAATAAGTTGTCGCTGTCCAACACTATTTAACAATTGATTGTAATTTAGGATGTCTAGTCAGAACGTGAAGGCGTTACCTGAAATTCTGTCCCTCTTCTTCAACTTTGTATTCCAAGGCTTCATTTAATGTTGAAACGTAAGACTTCAAGTGAGCCATTTCAAGGCATCGCCAAACTTGGTCATCTGAGCATTGATTGAAAGGATCCAAGTTGGATCGAAGAGTTCCAGAGAAAAGAACAGGATCCTGGATTGAATTATAAAAATCGTTTGAGTAATTAAACGTTTGCAAAGCAAAACTCACCTGTGGGATGATTGTAATTTTCTTTCTTAAATCATGGAGTCCAAGTGTGGAAATGTCTACACCGTCGATGTAAATCTTTCCTTCAGCGGCTTCAACCAGGCGAAACAGCGCCAGGGTCAATGAACTCTTGCCCGCTCCAGTTCGACCAACCACACCAATCTAAAAAAAGAAATTCGTTTTATAAAGTAATGAATTTTAATTCAGTTCCATCTAGAACAAACCTTTTCCCCGGATTGAAATGTACAGGAAATGCCCTTTAAGACTAAATCCAATCCTTCCCTGTATCTCGTCATATAATTATCAAATACGACTTGACCATTCTCTGGCCAATCTGTCGATGGCTTTGTGTCTGACTTTTCCCATGCAGGTTCCTGAAAAAAAAAACAAGCAATTAATTACACATTTATCATGTACAACTTTGATTAGACTCCTTTACCTGTGGGGTTTGTGTAAGTTCTCCAAGACGCTCTGCAGATACGATATTTGCTTCTAAATCTGACATTTGTCGAGCTAAGAAATTTAAAAAACCCGTAATTTGTAAGGAATAAGCAATTGCCAATCCAGCAGATCCAGGATCCATTGAATTTCTTGACAACAAAGTAAAGACGCATGTTGAAAGGATAATCAGGACACCGATCACTTCCAGTCTGAGTTGCATCCAACTGTCAATAACCAATTAAAGTTACAATTTGATCATAAACTGGGTTCAAAAAAGAATTTTTAAGTTACTCCTTACACGGTGGAGTAGACGAATGGAAACAGTGATTTCTGGTTCATGTCAATTCGTTTGTCGGACTCAGCAATAAAATCATCCTCTAATTGAAACGCCCTGATAATCGACGATCCGGAAATGGTTTCACCAAAATGAGAATGAATTGGAGATCGTGTGACTCCCTCTAAGCGTTTCAATTGTCTGCTGGTGGCGACGTAGAATCGCTGCAAAAATAAATGTTTAGATTTGTGACCAACTTGCCTATTTCGACTTTTACCTGTAGAAAAAAGTAGAAAATCATCGTCGGAACGACGAACGCAATGAATATCGGCGTTGTATAGGAAATCACGATGAATGAAAAGAGCACGTTGTAAAGCATAGCGATAAATGTGCGTAAATTAATTGGAATCATGTTGTCTATGGTGTCGACGTCTTTTGAGAAACGGTTAATAAGTCTTCCCATTAGCGTTGTATCAAAATAAGACATCGGAGATCTGATCACTCGAGAAAGCGCATCGGAATGAAGCTTTCCACTGGCTGCTAAGCAAACTCGCGCAAGCGCTAAACCGCCAATGAAACTGGTAACGCCCACCGCTCCTCCGATGAGGCCATAACCAGTGAGGTATTTGTCTGTGGTTGCCTGCACTGCTGAACCCGTTTCTATTTCATCTTTTGTTCCTTGGGTTGACCATTGGGAAAGCCAAATATTGCTCAACGCAATGAGACCTGCAAGAGATATTTAAACTAATTCAAAACATATTCGATCAACGCGATCTCGCGACGTACCGTTTGTCAATGCGTAGAATACAAAAGTTACAATTGACATCCAAATTCCAGCGGACTTAAAGAAGTCTAGGAATATGCTGAATTTCACACTTCCTTCAGCAGTCGCTTCTTCTTCAATCAACTTTTTCGGGGCTGGTTTAGCTTCTTCTGGTTTGGCCTTCGCCTCCACATTTCCTTTTGATGGAAGCCTTTGAATTAATTTTGCTATACTTTCTCTATTGGCAGATGACCTCCTCTGAACCGCGTCAGCTCCGATTGCTTCTTCAAGGTCATGAATGACAGAAAGTGATTCTGGGTCCACTTCTTGATCGGTGTCCATTCCCAAGTGTGTTAAAAGGAATTCGGCAAATTCTCCCTGCTTCATAAGAAGTTCCCTGTACGTTCCAGTTTCACTTATTTGGCCATCTTTCATGACATATATCCTGTCTACACGCGGCAGGAAGCTAACTGCGTGGGTGACAAGGACACGGGTCTTGTTTCTAAGCATTCCAGTGGGGCCAATCAAATTATCAAAAATATGCTTTCCAACGTGGGAATCTACAGCAGATAAAGGATCATCGAAGAGGTAAATCGACGCTTCCTTGTAAGCGGCTCTGGCAAGCGCTACACGCTGCTTTTGTCCCCCGCTCAAATTCATTCCCTGAATAAGTTAAATAAAATTATTTTTAAAATCAAGGTTTTCAACAAAGTCAAATAAATCAAAATTAAAATACCTTTTCTCCAATTTCTGTTTGGTCTCCTGACGTTAGCATCTGAAGATCTGTTTCAAGGGCACAAGCACTTATAGTTATGTTGTACTTTTCTGGTATCAATTTATCTCCGAAAAGGATATTATTCTGAAGCGTTGCATTTTGAATCCATGCTGATTGAGACACATATGCCATTTCACCCTGAAAATCATACGTATTATTGAATAAACTTTAATTTTCGAAGCAGCGCACGATATTTCATACCTTGGTGTTTATGACTCCCTTGACTTTCCTTAAATCTCCCAATAGAGACGATAGCAGACTCGTCTTTCCAGCACCTTAAAAGTTGGGATTAAATGTTAAAATTTTTAACACGAAAAACACTAAAAGGGAAATGGATGATAATCTTTACCAATTGTTCCAACTACTGCAACAAGTTCTCCTTGCTTTACGTTGAAATTGATATTGCTCAAAGTGACATTTTCATTGTTCCAGGATAGAGTCCCATCTTTGATGACAATTGGGTCTTCTAAAAATGGAATCAAAATGTGAATCCAATAATCCTCAGTTTTATTTTGAAAACATCAACTTACTGTATGTGTCATCATGCGTCACAGAGCTCTTGTCAAGTTCTTCCATGTTCAAGAATTTATTCAAGCGCTTAACGCTCACGGACGCCTGCATTGCAGTTGAAAATGCCAAAGGAAGGCTGAAAAAATCATCGTGAAAGAAGAAAGATTAATTTCACCTCAGGGTTACAACTTCATATCGAAAAATTAATTGTAAATATACTATTCACTTACAAAATCATAGGAAATCTCATGATGTTGAATAAGCTGATTGACACAAAAGTCTTTTCCGCATTCAAAACATTGGCTGGATCAGAGACGACATATGTGACAAAAGAAGCGAGAGAAACCTATCGAAACAATGTGTGATGATGTAAGTATTTCATGTTTGAGCGAAGCCAAACGTTTACATAAGACATAAGTGGTGGGACTGAAGTATAATTCAACTTACCAAAATTGGTGTACATTGGAAAATGAATCCGGTTAAGACACTAAGGTTTGATATCTTCCGTAAACAGGCGATTTCTCGATTCCTGATGTCATCGATTTTTGCCTTGTACGCCGGTTCCCAAGAATAAAGCTGTAAATCAATTTAAAATTACGTTTTTAAGTTGCTAACAAGTAAGTCACTGCTTGTTTTACCTTCAAGACTTTGATTCCTCCCATAACTTCTGATGTTAGCTTCAAACGCTCATCTTTAAGTCTCATCTGTTCAATTTGATAGCGACGCGAAATGGCCACGATGAACATGTTTAATGGCACCAGCGAAATTAGTATTGCAACTCCAGCAAATATGGAAGGGCCAAGTGTATCGTAGAGTAGGACAGTGGAAACTAGAATTTGGAGAGGCCCGCCCCAGGCTAGCGCGAGCTGTGGCAACAACTCCAGAAACTTTTGACTGTCGACACTCTGCAAATTGACAAGTTCGCCGACGGAAGATTCTAGGAGGATTAAATCATAAATGACAAGCTTTAATTGACGCTTCTTTTATTTACCTTTCTTGGATGCATTGGAAATCACAAGGGCTTTCCGGTAAACTGCGCCCGAAAGAGCAGCTCGTGATCTCATTGCGGATACATAGACTCGTTTGGCCGCGCTTGCATTGAGCAGGGACTGAGTCAAAGCGGCTGCGCAAATTCCAAAAGTGTACAAATATCCTTTCCACACGGGTTCATCTCCGGGGTTGGACACGTGAGCAACAAGTAACCTTTGAAAAATACAATCATCATCCAGAATCGAATAGTAACCAATATAATGGGTATGACTGCTAACCTTAGCATCTCGGGCTGTACAAAAACCAACATGTCGGCAGCGACCTTAGTCAAGCAACCAAATATGTAGGTGAAGCCATAAGATCTTAACAATGGCCTCATGATTCCAGCTACGGTTTCCTTTCCACCTTTTGGCTTTTGTCTGGAATTTATATTTACGATTAGTTTCATTTAATAATTACAATTTATTATTGAAAGTGTTTACTTTGCGGCTTTGGCATCCTCTTTCGCCCATTCCTTTGAAAATTGTGCCACCTGTACCTTGGAAGTGTCGTCGGGGTTGATATCCCATAAATCGTCTTTGGTAAGCGTCCTTCGGTAACCAGTCCAAGCCAAATTATCATACCATAGAAGGAGTAATTTGGAGAAAAATGTTGATGACTTTTCCGGGCTTGGTTTCTATTACAAAATTGGAATTGGAATTATAACAATTCTTGAACTAATTTTAAAAAATATAGAATTTGGCTTACTCCTAGTTTTAATTCTGATGCTGCTGCACACGTTTCTTCATCCATCAATTCCAATGCAAATCGAATAATAATCAGTGGAAAGGCTATAATTCTCGTTATGAAAACAATTGCATCTTTTCCCTAAATTGTAATGAAAAAATCAAAGTTAGTGTCTAGCAGCCAATACCTACACAAAGTATAATTGTTCACCCCTTGCGCAACTCCCGAAAAGTTGGAAAGCGCTGTTCGAAACAGTATGGCTTGTGTCAGCGTGGACCCAAACCAGAAGAAAAACTGGACACCCGAAGAGCGTACCATGTGGTACCGGGTGAGCACTGAAAACCCAAGAACGGTGACCTGAAAAAACCATACCATAAGCAATTTGAACAAACTTCAGAGAAGTCCTTTTGGAAACTGCTTACATATCCCAGTAACTGGAGGGAGGGGGATAAATAATCCACGGTGAAAATATCCTTGGCATCTGGAACAGTTGCCAACCGAATGATTTGCGATGAATGAAGAAATATTAGTGTCAAAGTGAAGCCCAATTTCAGAATTGTGAGGATATTAGCATTTGGAATGATGCTCTTCCTTCGGAACTTGGATTTTGTTGAATTCAAAATGTCTATAAATCCAAATATCACAAGGAACCCAATTGGTAAGAGCGACACGGCAGTTGATTCGAAGCAAGAGGTGAAGTATGGATTTGTCGTATTCCATGTTAGAGCTGAATCCTAAAAGATATAGTTTTATTAAAACCTCAGTCTTGAACATTTTAGTAGAGCTAAAAAATTGTACCCAAAATTCGGATCCGCAAAATTCTTCCATCGCTGCCTGACTCGAACGGAGTAAAATAGCAAGGTCAATGCTGCTCCAAATCACCTAACTGAACGTGGCAGTTCAGGTATATTTATATGGAGTTTACAATCGTTTAGCGATTAGATAAAATCTGTACAAATTATCGAGTGATTATTTGAGGTTCATAAAGTCATCAAAGTTTAATCCAATGTGTAAACGGCTCTTTACAGCGTTCAATTGAATTATCGCTTTTGATTTGTACTCCACCATGAATGAGAATGAATTCATCAGTGTCACAAGATTTAAGTCACGCTTAGCGTGACGCCATACAATGATCCAAAGCCTTCTTGAATTAAGGGCCTACGTGCAGCTGTAAATGTGCCTGATAAGTTTGAACAGTAACATATATTTTATAATAACCCCTAGTGTGAAGCGTTATATTCTTAAGAGGTCACGTTTATGTAGCGAATAAGTTTAACCGGCTAATTTCACTGGAAAATGAGTTGCAGTGGAACTTTGAATCCAATTCTTTGTTCTTTCCAATGTCAACCTCCAGGACGCTGAAACCAAGTTAGGAGCATCAAAAAAGCTATTTCTACATTAACGAGTTGACTCCGTCGTGTTGAAGGAATGAGCAATCCGCGATAACGATGGGCGCGTCACAAATTCGTTGCGTTATTACATATCTGGCATAAGGTCACCAATGTCAAATCAACTGCTACAATGGTAGCTTCGTCCATCGTTTATGGCAAATTGGTTAAACCAAAGCAAGGCAATACAGAAATTAATGAATAGATTTAGGATTTTGATTTACCAATTTTGGTGATCATAACTTTGGGTTTTCCCCATATACATTTACATTCATATTCATATAATTTACAAACTTTTAGCGATTAGTAGATAAAATCTGTGCTTTGAGCTTTTTATTTTAGTTCTACATAATCATCAAAGTTCAATCCAACGTTTAAATTGGAATTTCCTTATAACTCCACAAGTACACAGAGTCTACGTTTACGCTAAAGTCACATGCTAATAATGACGATTCAGCACCTGCCGACAAGGTAATTAGAGCAAAGTGTGACTTTTTTGCAACGTCTTGAGCGTTACGTGCATTTGATACGATTGAACATCAAGTATTTTTATATCTGCCCCAATATTGTATTATGTCGATGTTATATTTTTTAAGAAATCACGTAATTTATTTAACGAATAAGCTTAGCGTCTTTTGCCATTTCATTAAACATTGAAGTTGTATTTGCAAGAAGGCGTGAGGGTGTATCAAATTCTCTTATCTCTCCGTTTTCAAGCACAAGGACGCTGAAATTAAGATCAGAGTTTTTGCAAACACGAGGTAACGCATAATGAATAAAAAGCTATCGATTACATACCGATCTGAGTCCATTATCGTGTTCAAACGATGTGCAATTGTAATGACGGTGGACTTCACAAATTCACTTCGTATTGTGGCTTGGATGAGATCATCAGTGTCCAAATCAACTGCTGCGGTGGCTTCATCCAAAATCAATATTTTGGTTTTACGCAAAAGTGCACGTGCTAAGCAAATTAGTTGACGCTGACCAACGCTACAAACAGAAATTAATTTTAATAATAAAATTAATACAACTTTTAATAAACTCTTACCTTAGATTCTTCCCATCTTCCTCTAACTTATATTGAAGGTGTCCACTTAGCGTTAAAACGTGACGCTTTAAATGTGCCAACTCAAGGCACCTCCAAATAACATTGTCAGAGTGCTCACTAAAGGGATCCAGGTTTAGGCGAATAGTTCCAGAAAATATCATCGGATCCTGGAATACAAACAATGTCACGTATCAACTTAACTGCCAACTTTTCAAAGACTGAGCAAACCTGAGGAATGATTGTGATTTTCTTTCTCAAATCATGGAGTCCTATGGTGGAAATGTCCACTCCGTCAATACAAATTTTCCCTGTAGAAGCTTCAATTAGCCTAAACAAGGCAAGGGTCATTGAACTCTTGCCAGCACCAGTGCGACCAACTACACCAATCTGGAAATATTGTTTTTTAAATGTCGTAAATCGATGTCAAAAATCGTTTAAGATGTTTTCTTTGTTTTACTTTTTCACCGGGTTCAATGACACAAGAAATTCCTTTCAGCACCAGTTCCAGGCCCTCTCTGTATCTAGTCTCGTAGCGCTCGAAATTTACTTTGCCATCTTCCGGCCAGGATGGAGCAGGTTTCGTGGTTTCATTGTCCCATGGTGCTTCCTATATGAACGCCATTTTGAAGATTGAAGATTGTAAAAATTCTTCAAAAGTTAAAATGATTTAACCTGTGGGATGTGTGTCAACTCTTCAACACGTTCAGCGGACACAATGTTTGATTCAAGATCTGACATTTGTCGTGCCATCAAGTTTAGCATAAATGTGACTTGGAAAGCATATGAAATTGCTAATCCAGCAGATCCTGGAGTAACTGAGTCTCTGGACACCAACGTAAGGATGCAGGTTGTGAAAATTAGAAGCACGCCCAGTAACTCAAGTCGAACTGCGATCCACCTTGGCATACAAAGCAACATAAATTCTGAATAATTGTTTTAAACTTACATATTTTAACTTACATATTGGACAAGGCATAGGGGAAATATGCCATTTGGTTCAAGTCAATTCTTGCTTCAGATTCAGCAATAAATTTCTCTTCCATTCGAAATGCCCGAATAACCGAAGAGCCGGACACCGTTTCACTGAAATGGGAGTAAATTGGAGATCGCGTGATGCCATCCAGTCTTTTCAACTGTCTACTTGTGGCTGCGTAAAACCTCTGTAAATCAGATTTCCAAGTGAGTGAAATGTTCCTTTAAACTGGATAGAGAAAGTTAATTTCAAACCTGGAGAAAGCAGTAGAAGATGACCATCGGAATAACAAATGCAATAAACTGTGGATTTGTATAAGAAATTACAACTACTGTTGACAAAACGTTAAAAGCAATTAGAGCAAAAGTTCTCAGATTGTATGGGATGACATTGTCCAGGGTGTCCATGTCCTTGGAAAATCGATTTATCAGGCGTCCCATTAGCGTTGTGTCAAAATACGACATTGGAGCCTTGATGACTCTCTGCAGCGCTTCAGAGTGAAGGGTTCTTGATGCTTCCAAACAGACCAAAGCTAATGCCCAAGAACCAATACATATAGTGATTCCTTGGGCGATCCCCAACAGTCCGTAACCAGTAAGATACCAAGAAGTTGTACTCTTGAGTGTTGTTCCTGTATCCAGTTCTTCCCGGGTAGACACCGAAGCCCATTCCGAAAGCCATATGTTGCTGTACGCCATCAGCGCTGGATAAAATGAAAAGTATTGATTTATCCTGCTCTCTGAAATATTTACGCTTCTCACAATTTGACAAGCAATTGAACAGCAAGGCCGAAATGGAGACGATAATGCCAGCTGCCTTGAAATAGCCTCCAAAGATGCTCAGCTTAATATTTCCTTCAGCGAACCCTTCCTTTTCCACAAGATTAGACGTTTTGAGTACGATATCGGGGAGTATTTTGTCAGGATGAGGTTCTAAATCCTGAAGAATATACATCAGCACATAATTTGAAAAATGGTAGCAAAAGGTCATAACTCACGCCGGAATTTGTGCCCGAATTTTTTATCTTGTGATCCTTGGTCGATTTTTTTTCAGCGTTATGGAGCATTGGTGATCCTCCAGAACCGTTATTGCTTTCGTCATGGCCGGCACCCATATGCTCTAGAAGGAAATCTGCAAATTCTCCCTACATAAAGAAACCAAGGGGTTACAGTTTGCGATTTTAGCTATATTTAAAACTTTCAGCTTCACCTGCTTCTCAATCAGTTCCTGATACGTTCCAGATTCGCTAATCATCCCATCCTTCATCACAACTATTCTATCCACGTAAGGCAGGAAACTGACCCCATGAGTAACAAGTAGACGCGTCTTGTTTTTCAACATTCCATTTGGACCAATCAGATTCTCGAAAATATGCTTCCCAACGTGAGAGTCTACTGCTGACAGTGGGTCATCGAACAGATAAATTGATGAATCTTTATAAGCAGCGCGAGCGAGCGCAACGCGTTGTTTTTGTCCACCGCTCAAATTAATGCCCTGTGAAATTAAAACTGAATTGAAAAACACTGTAAAAGTAAAAATCAGTGAAGCGCTTTACATTTTCTCCAATTTCGGTTTCATCTCCATGAGGTAATTGCTTCAAATCTGGAGTTAAAGCGCAGGAATTTATAATGCGTTCATAGCGAGCTTGAATAAATGCATCTTGAAACAGAACATTGTCCTTGAGCGTTGCGTTTTGAATCCATGCAATTTGGGAAACATATGAAACGTTTCCCTATAAAAAAGAATGTTGACAGTCAGGTGTAACAAAATTATTGTAAACTTACATTAACATTCACAATTCCAGTTGACTTGATAAGGTCTCCAAGTATAGAACTAAGCAAGCTTGACTTTCCAGAACCTTTAAAAATAATGTTAATTATATCGATTAATTCAAAGTGAATTCTTACTCACCAATTCTTCCCACAATGGCTACCAGTTCCCCTTCCTTCACGCTAAAGTTTATTTTTTCCAGAGTTGTCTTTTCAATGCTCCAGGACAGCGTTGCATCATGGATGACGACGGGGTCATCTTGAAATTGATCGAGTGATAGATTTTAACAGTGATTATAATCACATTATGAATTACCATAGCAAGTATCGTAGGTAACTGCAGTTTTGTCGAGTTCCTCCATATTTAAATACCTATTTAGCCTTTTGAGACTAACCCAAGCTTGAATTCCGCTTGCGAAAACCAGTGGCAGACTAATACAAGACTCGTTTAAGATTAAACAGAAAGTTTAACTCGTAACCAAAATAAACACTCACTGGATCATTCCATTTTTCATGATGTTGAATAAATTCACGGCAACAAATGCTTTTGCAGCATTAAGAACATGAGAAGAGTCCATCAAAACGTAAGTTGCAAATGTAGCGATTGTTACCTGTAACAGCATCAACCATATAAAACTTTGCATTCTAAGCATTATGCGCTAGTTGATCACTTACTGCAACCAGTGATATATGATTCGTGCTGACAACAATGGTATTGAGTATGGCTATTTTCTTCAGATATTTTAGTTCTTCGTTTCGGATTTCTTCAATTCGTTTCCGATAAGATGGTTCCCATGCGTAAAACTAAGGCAATGGAGTAGAGCCTAAATACATTTTAGTTAATGAAAACATTAATTTACCTTCAACACTTTGATTCCGCTAATTAACTCGGAAGTAAGTTTGATCCTTTCATCCTTTAATTTCATTTGGATTCCTTGATATTTTCGGGCAATGGCGACGCACACGAGGGTAAGTGGGATTATGAAAATCAGAAGCCCAATTCCGACAAAGACGCAGGGTCCAAGCGCCGAGTACAACAGAAAGCTAGCGATTAGGATTTGAAAAGGGCTTCCCATTGATGAATTTAGTGATGGCATCAGTTCTGACAATTTTGTGGCATCAACTGACTGGAGATTCACAATGGAACCAATTGATGAATCTGGAATAAAACAAAAAAAAAGGATTTATGAATTCGAAAGCTGCTTTGTAAGTCAAGTGACATACCCTTCCGAGACGCGATTGAAATTACAAGCGTCTTTTGAAAAACTGCGTTTGACAAAGCGGTTTTGACTCTCATCGCTGTAAGGTACGCGTGTTTGCTACTGCACGAGCTCAGAACCGATTGACAACAAGATGTAAACGTAATTACGGCGACGTAGAAATACCCCTTCCATGAAGGTTCGTCGTCAGTTGTGACATGCGAAATGAGGGCCCTGTCCCATAAAAATAACGTTTTTGTTTAATAATCTTGGATCAATCTAAGGCTTTTAAGACGTACCGAATAATCACAGGTTGGAAAAAAATCAACATGTCGGCCGTAACTCTGAGCATCACGCCAAAGCCATATGACAAACCGTAGCATTTGAGCAATGGAATGAAAACTCCAGCCCCAGAAATTTTTGCACCATGTGCTTTCCTGTAAACGAAATTATATTTAAAAGTCATTCTCAATCGATAATTAAAAACTAAATCAAGAACCTGAACCTCTTGTCTACTTCCATATTCCAATATTTTGAAAAGTTGATTGATTGAATGTGGGATTTATCCTGTGTATTTAATTCCCAAAGATCTTCATTGGTCAAGGTTCTTTTATATCCAGTCCAAGCCATGACATCGTACCACAGGAATAAAATTTTGCAGAAGAAAGAAGACGTTTTATCCGGACTTGGATTCTAAAATAACCATAAAACAAATCTTAGTATAATTAAGCTTTTAAAATTGTAATTTTGGGATTTGGAAATCCAAGAAGAAACCTTTGAGTCTGACACATAAATTGGATCCTTTTCCGATACCAACTCCAGAATGAAGCGGATGACAATGAAAGGAAAAACAATTAGTCTCGACTGATGTATAATATCATCTCTATCCTACGAAATCACAATCAATTTGTAAAACAAAAGTATTATTCTATCTTGCAACATCGCTTTACCTCTGAATCCGGTTCTTTAAATTGCTTCAGCGCAATCCAGCAGAGGATTCCCTGGGTTATGATGGTGGTCAACCAAAAGAAGAATTGGCAGGCGGAAGAATGGACACCTTTGTACCTTGTATACCAGTAGAGTGATAGGGCAACGACCTGCAAATTAAAATAATGTTAGAAGCAAAAAGAAGCGCTTGCCTGTAAAATAAGGAAGCCTTTACATGAGCAATAGCTTGGATTAATGGCGACAGCCAGTCCATAACAACAAGATGTTCCAACTCCAGCACTAATCTCAAGGCTTGGGCCAGGTACAATGTGACTAAAATGGTGGATAGGATAGTCTTCGATGTAGTTAAGATGGTGAAAATCGTAGTAAAACGTTTCCGTATGAGCTTTGATCTTGACCCATTGTAGAGATCGAGGAATCCAAGGATGGAGAGAAATATCAATGGAAATAGACTGAAAACTGTTGCTTCAAAGCATGGCGTAAACCGGGGAGTTGCCGTGTCCCAGGTCAATGACCAATCCTTTAATTTAATGACATGGAAGAATTAATTACAAAAGCATTTTCTTACACGTTTTATGTAATTACCCAAAACTTTGATGCACAAAAATGGTTCATCTTTGTAACGAAACTTCCCAACATGTCGGCCTACGAAACGATAGCGCTTGCCAGAAAAGCGGTCTTTTATAATGCTTGGAACAAATTAGTCTTAAGTGATTAACATGTATAACACCTGAATGACAAATTAGGTTACACAAAGGCGCAGGGGTTACTAATGAGGGTATGAGACGCAGGTACAGAAATTCCATGATGGACTCCTCTCAAGATCAAGATTGACACCAAGGGCCAAGGCCACTTTTATCCAGCGAAGACCAAAAGATTTCGAACGTAATTATGATCTTATCATATCAGTTTTCTTTAACCTTCGATCCCTGGAAATTCTTTATAAGAAGAATGTCCTTGTCAACTTTATCTTAACAGATTTACACGCGTAGTGTCAAGTTTCAATTAAAAATGTCATTAACAGAAAGTCATTAGTAAAAGCGACAAACGTTCAAGTTCACGCGGTTCAGGCCATAATCAATCAAATAAAAACGACAGCCTTAAACTCTGAGATTCTTTTAGAATAATTTAATAAATACTGGATTTAGCAAAACGTGGAAGTTGACAGTTATGTTTTACTTGCAATGTTGCAATATACGTCCTAGATTAATCTAATAATATATATAATTCTGCAAACTCTTATTTTAACCGACAGCCCAAGTGAGAAACCTTGTCACCGTTTCATCCCGTATGATTATAACAACAGTGACCAACAAGACCCTTAAATAATTTAAATTCTGTATAATGTCAAACCAAGCTAAATTGACCCTTATGTTTAGAGTGGCGGAGTTACCCCTCCTCCTGATTGTTGCTGACTATATCGTTCCCATGAAGAGGCGGGAGGACCAGAGCCACGACCTTGTGGGAATGGCGGTCTCCCGGTCATATCGAAATTCTGAGGCATCATTGGTAGTCCTGCAGCATTAGGGAATGGGAGGAGTCCCAGTTGTTGAGCAGCAAGGAGCTGAGCTGCAAACGCGGCTTGTGTCATGTCCATTGTGGGTGGCCAGTTTGGTGGAAGTAAGCCTGTTGGTATTTGCCCTTGTCCTCTTGGGTCTCTAAAGAATCAATCAATAATGCCGTGAGACACGATTTTTTTTTCAAATTAAAAAATAAATAAATTCTTACCCTAGCCTTGGATTTGCCATTAGTGGCACAGGCGCTTGGCCAGTACGTCGATTTACTCGGGGATCCATCAAAGAATCTCCACCTGGGATATGAGCAGGGGCAAGACCACCAACACCGTGAGATGATGGGGGTGGTGATGCAGGGTCTGCAAGGATGGATATTCCGCCAGCAGTTCTTGGGCCAAATCTTGGATCCAGAGACAATTGTACCGGAGTCAGGGTGTGTTTGATGTAATTGTAATCAATGGTCTTCACACCCCCGGCTAATCTCACTTTCCATACCATTGGAAGGTGGCTACTTACAGCTGCGTCAATAATTGTGGCAGGTCCAGTTGGGAGAGATTTAAAAACTTGAGTCTTCTTAGGTGGTGGGGGCTCCCGTAAATCAATGTCCTTGAACTCTTGTCGAAGGGCAGGAGGTACTCTAAAGTCGGTGTCACGAAATGGTCCTTGTGATGTTGATGGTGGTGGTTCATTAACTCGTTGAGCCACTAGACCGCCGGTAATCCGAAAATCCACATCACCGCGACCAGTGAAATTAGACAGCGGTGGACTAGCCTCTGAGATCCTTGACCGTTTTGCTTCAGGTTCTGATGAATCTGTTGAAGCGGAGGCAGCTGTCTTCCTAATGGCGGAAAGCACGGATGCAAAATCAACGACTGGTTTTTTCTCTGATGCTTTCCCTGATACGTCCTTCAATACGTCTGTCAACGGCTTGTCAGTCTCTTCATCAGATGAATACCAGCCACGGTCATCTTGCCTTTCATCGTCACTAATGTCATCCTTCTAGCAAAAATAACAAATTAGAAAAATGTTCAGAACTGTGAATCTAATTGCTTTTTACCATTTTGTTATCATTCTTTAACTGTTGCTCTTGAATTCTACGATATAATTCTCTTTGCATTGGTGGCAGCCTTTCAGGAAGCTCACGTTCTTCGTCATTGTTATTATGCCGACCTTGGCGTGGAGGTGATGCAGGGCTTCCTCTCGTGTCGTGTTCATATGATTCGTCATTTCGTGAACCTTTCGAATCCTTGAACTGATTGCCCCTTACTTCCTGTCCCGTAGGTCGTTGAATTGTAGTTGATGGGATTTGCAAGGATGCCAAGACGTTGGCTAATGTTGGGTTGTGTACAATGTGCGGTTGATTGGGTAGAAGTGGCGGAAGCTGGTTGGGCAGAATACCCATTAGCGGTGCAATGCCCATAGTATTTTGCTGTTGACCGGATGCTGTCTGCTGCTTGTGGTCACGGTCACCTCGACCCCTGTGATGATTTTCATTTTGTTGTTGCTGACCAGATCCTTCCACTGTTTCCTGATAATAATTTCCTAAACCCGCCTCTTCCATCAGCTCATGCAGCTTGTCCTCGTCATCCTTTGTTGGTTGTTCCCACCGTGTGCGTCGTCGTTCCTCGTCCCGCTCTAGAAAATTAAAAACTTTAATTCCAAAAACGCGCATTTTAATGAATGTTTTATTATTACCTCTTTCTTGCTTTTTATGTTCACCCTGGAGCCTGTTTTCCATTTTGGCCATCAAGTTCAGAGCACCCTGTCGATTGAGCCTTGGGAAGTCTCCAAGAATTTCTTTGGGAGCAGTCTCAATGTGCTATATGAAAGTAATCAATTTAGTTCCACGTTTTATATTGTCAGGAATGTTCATCTAACCTTGAGTAAAACTGCTTTCGTGACTTCATTCATTGGTTTATGGCTGAATTTGCACTGATTCTTTAGCCCCAGTTTGCAGACGAGTCCTGTGTGATAATATTTGCAGGGAAAGTCGTTGTGCAAGTAGAGACACTTTTCCTTTTTAGCGCAGCAGTCCATCATCCAGAATTTGCACAGCTCCATTTTTCTGGGTGGGACGGCATTGTGAGAAAATGAACAATCTTCGTGCGACTTTTGGCACTTCCCTTGCATGTAATATGCACAGATTTGCTCAGACTTATGTAGTGGTTTGGCGACATCTTTTCTTGCCGAATTGGGCCGCCTGCTACCCCTGCTATCCTCCCGTCGCCTCCTACTAAAATAATTTACTAAATGTAATCTCAGTTTTATCAAGGTGGTGACTGTCTAGAAGATAGTTTCATTACCTGTCGATTGGGCTTCTTGACCTTCGGCGTCTTTTTGACTCAGGAGAGGGCACAAAGTCTAATTCGTCTTCATAAATCGGATTCCCAAAAGGATCTGTCTCGAATACTTTTCTCCCGCTTGCGGATGAAGTACTTCCTGCTGGAGGTGACAGTGATGCACCTCTGACAAAGAGATAGTCCTCCTCTCCTCCGGGAACAACATCTTCCAATCTCCGAATTCGTTTTTTGCTGGACCTCTCCTTGTCCTTTTCCCGATGAGGACTCTTTTCAGCTTCATCTTTTGATTCGCTGCTTTGCTTTCGTCGCTTCTCAGATTTACTGCTTTCTTTGTCCTTGTCCTTTTCTTGCTTGATCTTTTTCGAATCTTTTTCCTTATGACTGGAGTGATGGTGATGCTTTGATGATGACTTTCTCTCTTTTTCTTTCGGCTCTTCCTTGATCTTCGGCTTCTCGAGCTTTTCTTTGGGTGCAGCTGGAACTTCCTCATCGTCTTCAATTTCACCTTCTTCCAAGTCTTCTTCATCCTCATCAACTGCTGCTTCCTGCAATTTCAGATCGCTCTTCATCTCTTCGTCTTCGTCCTGAGAATCATTTGATTTTGCTTCTTGGGTGTCTCCATCTGTAGGAATCTCTGATGGTGGAATGCCATTGGTCGAACCAGGCAGAACATGTCCATCCACCTTGTCACTTTCATCATCTTTCTCCACTGCGCTGATATCCTTCTCAACTGAGTTTTCAGAATAATCTTGAGATTGCTCAGTGGAATTCGGCAGGGCGTTTGGAGAGCCAATGGACGGAGACGATGGGGAAGAGTTATTTTCCCGAGAAGGTGATGCTGGAGTTTCATAAATTGGATCAATTGACTCTGTCATGTCTTGAACCGGAGAAGACGGTGAGGAGTCTTCCCCTTTGATGGGTGATGCAGGGGTCTCTGCTGAGTCAATGTCGTCTGATAATTTCTGTACTGGGGACGAGGATAATGACCGATCGGGTAAAGTTGGAGTTGGATAAACTGGATCTGCTACTCCAATAATTTCTTGGACAGGGGATGACGGAGAAGATATTTCTTGGGTTGGTGACGATGGGGTTTCATAAATTGGGTCTACTGCACCCGTCATTTGTAGGGGTGGGGACAAGGGCGATGAATTATCCAGGGTAGGTGATGCCGGAGCTTCATAAGGTGGGTCATTGTCATCAGTCATTTTAGGGACAGGAGAAGATGGAGAAGAGCCTTCTGGACTGAGTGATCCTACATTATCATCTACCGTGTCTTCAGCATCCTCCTCCAATGGGGATGAAGGTTGTGACCAAGAATCCTCGGGAGTTCCGACAAGCTGAGGTTGTATGACTGGTTCATTAGCAACTTCCACTTCCATCGGAGATGTCGGAGTAGCTCCTAGCTCATCTGTCCTTGAGATTGGGTTTGGGATTGGAGATTCTGGAGCATTATTTTCCGACTCTGGAATTGCAACTGGAGCATCAAATTCAGAAGCTTTTTCGGCTTTTGGGGATAAAGGGACATTAACTTCGGTCTCATTTTCCTCGGCGTCGGTTCCATTGTTTATTTCGTCAACTGCAGGGGGTGATGTCACCGGACTTTCAGCGTCCTTCCGGCTATCCCCTTCTTCTTCAATTTGATGATTATCGATCTCCGCCATGACTGCAACAAACAAAATAAATTATAACCATATTTGGGGGTGTACATGAAATCATATCAGTCTGCAATATCAAATAACATCATGAATTGACAAGTAAAGTTATAAGTTCTTTCAGCTCCCCAACCGGTCACATCATCAATTATTTGGACTAGCATTTTTGAAAGCGCTCATGTCCACCAGTATAAATAATTACACTGAATTTTCCACACACACATCATCGACAGGGTCACCTTGAAAAATTCCAAAGGTTCTTCTAGCTGCCTTATGAAAAAAGTGAGAACAATAAGAATATTTGACAGGCAGACGGCACCTAAATTGTGCCATGACCCCTAGACATGGCCCACATGTTTTTCCCAAATTAGCCAATAATCCACGTTAATTAGCATTAAAACGCAATAAGCGACAAAGTCATTTTGTCATGCTGCAATGAAATGACAAAAACTTGCTTCCCATTGGAGCATTTTCTTCCGCCCCACACACTCCCAATGTCCCAATCCTCTTCTAATCAGACCGAATGCTTTCCATGTCAAAACACCAAACATATTTGATTGAAAGGTCGGTAACTTTTGAAAACTTTATCGAATGTGGGGCTGTTCTATTTTGATAAGTGAAAGTATTGAAACCAGGTCTAAATCCTGTTTGTAATGTAAACAAAGCGTCATCGTTACACTTATAGACTTTTGTTAATAGGTGATGATGTTTTCCGAGGAGGGTACTTTACCGATATGAAACCACTTCATATTCCTCACATCAATTCTTGGTCACTGTTGGTCATGACTTGTGTCCATGTCATGTTGTCATGCTGTATCACTTTGTTCACTCGGAATGAGGATTTTAGTCATCTGTTGAACTTGGACTTTGGACTCGTTCCGTCGCCCCCCTTTGACTGTCTGTGTAGAAGAGGAAAGGAGGAACAAAAGCAGCTCCCCTCTCGCCTCCCCAGGCAGACTGGGAGTTGTCCAACTACTTCCCAAACAACCAACCATGCAAGGAAAAAGAAAATGGAGGATTGGGTGTGGATGCTAACAGGAAATGGATGCTTTAAGGTCACAGGTCAAGGGAGGATAAAGGCTGGAAAGAACAATTAAGTACTGTACTAAGGTGAATTACTCCTTAAGGTCTCGGCTCGGGTGTGTCTCCGTGTGTGCGGAAATCAGTGACTGTTTGTGTAGTGCCTTGGTGCCCTTCGTGTCACCCTTGACTTTAACAATTACGGAAGACGTCTTTGGTTCGCATTTCATGGAAGCTTACTCTGGTGACGGGATTATAGTTGCTATCTTTCAAAAGTTACTTGTTTTGAATTTTTAGAACATTTGAGTGAGTGTAGAAATTATTCACAAACGAAAGTGGTAGTGGTGGTACATTTACCCGTACTCAAGGATCCTCGTTAGGGCAATGAGGGAGTTCCAAGCAACACGCAGATACGATTCAGAGGAATTCAGGAGGGGCTGGCTACAGCCACCTCGTTACACTGTCAAAAACCCCACAACAGTCTACGTCTAAATAACAAAATTCAAAGAATCATACACAAATAACTCATCAATTACTGAAACTAAATCAATCATCAAAAGTAATTGAGACACTTATTTATTGAAGTCTAGTCTAGACTAGTCACCAGCCACCATCATTAAATAACCTAAATCTAATATAGTGTAGACGGGCGACTGGGCTCTGCCAGCTACATCCAACCCGCTATATTAAATTTTATTTTGTCCACCACATTTTGGTTTGATTTTTTTAAATAATTATTGAATTTGATTGATGAATTTTATCTTGATTGAATTTAGCTGAACGAACCTATCCGAACCTCCTAAATCATTTAATTCGTCTTAGCTAGTCTCAAAATACGCTTAGTATTTTTAGCTTAAATACGGTTAATAACAGTAGGTTTTGCTTTGGTTTTGCTTTTACAAAATTGGGAGTTTTAGTTTCATTCCAGATTTTGAAAAGTTCTAACAAAGTATGCAGTAACTTTTATAATTATATGACTGTGGGAGTGGGGATTCATTTATTAGACACAAAGAATGTTGTCCTTACTAATTACATACGATTAAAAATAAGCTTTTCAAAATTTTATAGAAAACTTACATAAGATCAGAACATCTTTCTTTTGAAAAAAAATGGATTTTATAAATCCTTTTTTTTTAAAAAAAACTTCTTGTTTTAGCTGTTTTTTTTAACTCGTCAATCTCTCATTGTTTTAATTGTTCAGATGTAAGTTATTTTGTTTCTAGTTAATTTATTGTTTTCTTGTCTTAACCGACTCAGATTCTTTTTGTACTTAAGTTTGTGTGTTTGGCGTAGACTGTTTGTGTTGGTGGCTGTTCTTGTTGGATTGGAAAAGTCGCCCACTGTGCCACCTCCCAACGCAGATGCAGAGTTTTTCCTTCTGTTTTGTTAAGTTCCTTGTGATCCCCGATGAATTGAGTGTCGAATGGATGACCCCTCATGCCCTCCCACAGTTGACTCACTCCTCACCAACTCAAAATTTCTGGCTCGGCTTGAAAAGTCAAAAGAAAGAGCAAGACCAAAAAAGGAACTCACCCAGTCTTAACATTCCTTTCTTGTCAACTGCCTCTCGCACCAACACCAAGTCTCTTTTTGGAAGTTTAGTCCGTTCCTCAAGATGTCCATTGACACAGGTGGTGACAACAATTCAGGCCTACTCAGGTACTTGGTAGTCGACAGGAACGTCGTCAATGACCCAAGGGATCAAAATGAATGGACACAGAAACGACTCGTATGGGTACCAAGTACCGAAGCCGGGTTTGTACCCGGTGGGATCAAGGTAAGTCTCATTGACATAAAAAACATTTACTCTTACTAGTGTATTCTTATGACACCGCCGGCAACCGGAAGTGATGATAATATATGCGTCTTGTCATAGGCGGAGACCCCGGATGAGGTGACAGTCGAACTAGAAAGTGGGAAGATCCTCACACTACCCCGTGATGACATACAGAAAATGAATCCACCGAAATTCGACAAAGCAGAAGACATGGCTGACCTCACTTGTCTGAATGAAGCGAGTGTCCTTCATAACATCAAAGATCGCTACTATTCTGGACTAATTTATGTAAGATTCATGGAATGTGAATGACCTCTGGATGAAATGACGTCATAAGTTGCTCATTATTATTCCGATTTTAGACATATTCCGGTCTTTTCTGCGTCGTCGTTAATCCGTACAAGAAACTGCCAATTTATTCCGAGCCAATCATGGATTTGTACAAGGGAAAGAAACGACATGAAGTCCCTCCACATGTCTTTGCCATTACTGACAATGCCTATCGATCAATGCTTCAGGGTAAGTGTTCTCTAATAATTTGAAAAATTGAGAAAATGACACTTGAGGCGTTTACGATAAGAAAAGATTATTAGTCATCACTCCTTTGTGGAAGCATCTCGTCATAAAATCTCCCAAAGCATTTTATCCACTTTCTTCAGCTGCAGCTGGGCAGTTCCCATGCGTAATGTTTCACAAGGGGATCGAATTGCATAGCATGGAATTGATGCAAAGAATGAACAGGAAGGCTGTGCTAAGCATACTGACTAAAATTAGTCAATCGGCGAATTCCGTCCCAGGGTTTTCTGAGAGGCTCATGTCCTTCCATACATGAAATACAAATAAGATAACACGTCTTGTTTGCAATTTAGGTCTAGTAGTTAATCAGCCGTATTAGCTTTCTGAATTATGCATAAATCTCCACCTTCACGCGTGACCCCTTCCTCACAGGTGGAACACACGCAGAGAGACATACTCTGGCTTTGGATCTTTTAAATTGATTGGCTGAATTCTGCGACATCCGTCTAACAGTGTCCAAACTTTTATTCTTTGAATACTAATGAGACAACAGGCCCCGACGCACATCGTGCGATTAAAAGAATATGACCAAAAATAGAAAGAGGAAGAACTTGTTCTTGCCATAGCTCTCAAAGGAGCTTTATTTTTATGTATATCCTCATTTCTAGTATTGTAATGCTAATATTTTGACATGATTTATTACAAAGAAGGGGTTTACAATTCTTGCTTGTTTTCAGAACGTGAGGACCAGTCAATTCTTTGTACCGGGGAGTCTGGAGCTGGCAAAACGGAAAACACCAAGAAAGTTATTCAGTACCTTGCCTACGTAGCGGCAAGTAAGCCAAAATTCGGGACGGATAGACAGAGTCAGCAACATCAGAGTACTGTAAGTTTACATTTCTGCGAATTGCATGTCATCACTTTCAACTGTTAATCGCAGTAGTAATGGTTGATCTTAACCCTTCAGACTTCTCTTAAGTAGTGCAAAACTACTATACTTATCTCATGCTAATGCTATTTTATTTTTTGGCATGAATCTTTCGGTGATGGTTTGAATTTTCTCCTTAAGCAGATCAGCTCTGGGTCCGCATTTGACTTTGTAAGTAAAATCTATAGCAATTTCCCTTCTTCCAAACTAAAACATTTTTAAGCTTCCTGCTCTCCTTGCTTGTTGATTTTCCCTGTATTTAATTCGCTACAATATTGTCGTTTTCCATAAGCCAGCATTGTACAAAGGAGTACACGGTAAACCGACAACCTAACCCACAATTGACTCACAGGGTGGCACAATGCTAAAAAGTTTCTCACCTCTTCCTTCCCTACCCATTTCCGTCGAATTCCATAAACTAAAACTCCATTGTTTTCTAATGGAGGAATGTTTTGCAAATGCAATAAAATAATGTCACTCAACTTGGGGATTAAGTGACGTCAATCGTAATTCATAGAAGACCTGTCACTCGTCTTTAACTATCCTTTCATACGAAATAAATGTTACGTGGCCATGTATGTACAACTCTCTCCATGACACCTGCCGCTCACTTTTTCTAAGGAAGCTTAATCTAAAAGTGGTTCTAGGAACCCTTATTATCAGGAATATGTACCAAAAACCAAAAATACTTTATGGGTGATGAGACTTTTTAGTAACTTGTGTCTACCTTGAGTTGATTCAACAGATAAGCATGTCACCTGCATACTTGAGCATGACTAATCCCTATTTCAACTGTCTTTGTGCAGGGAGAACTCGAACAGCAGCTTCTTCAAGCCAATCCAATACTAGAAGCCTTTGGAAATGCTAAGACTGTGAAAAATGACAACAGTAGTCGATTTGGAAAATTCATCAGAATCAACTTTGACACGAGTGGCTACATTGCTGGAGCTAACATTGAGACTTACCTCCTGGAAAAGTCCAGAGCAATCAGACAAGCGAAAGATGAAAGAAGTTTTCACATCTTCTACCAACTCTTATCCGGGTCAACTGAACAGAGCAAAAGTTAGTGTAGAAACCTGTCTTTGAGGAAACTGAAGGCCTGAAGTAATTTGTTGATGTTTTTATAGCCGAATATCTTTTGGAGCAATTCAATTCTTACCAATTCCTCACCAACGGCCCACAACCTATACCTGGACTGGATGATAAGACCGAATTCAATTGCACTCTCAACAGTATGAAAATCATGGGCCTCCAACAGGAGGACTTGAGTGCAATTTTCCGAATTGTCTCTGCCGTCCTACATTTTGGAAATATGGAATTCAAACAGGAGAGGAACTCTGACCAAGCCACATTACCGGATAACACGGTGGCACAGAAAGTAGCTCATTTGCTTGGGGTCAATGTCAGTGAAATGGTAAAGGCATTCTTGAAACCAAAAATCAAAGTTGGGAGAGATCATGTGACGAAAGCCCAGACGAAAGAGCAGGTCAGATTTTAAAATTAAATGACTCCATAAGGCATTGTAATAAATTCGAATGATTTTTCAGGTTGAATTCATTGTGGAGGCAACAGCGAAAGCAACGTACGAGCGTCTCTTCCGCTGGCTTGTGAATCGGATCAACCGCTCTTTGGATCGAAGTAAACGTCAGGGAGCCAGTTTCATCGGTATTCTGGATATTGCGGGTTTCGAAATCTTTGAGTTGAACTCCTTCGAACAACTGTGTATCAATTACACGAACGAAAAACTCCAACAACTCTTCAATCACACCATGTTCGTGTTAGAGCAAGAAGAGTACTCAAAGGAAGGCATTGATTGGAAGTTTATCGATTTCGGTCTTGATTTGCAACCAACTATAGATCTAATCGAAAAAGTAAGTGACGCAACCCACACATAAAACCACAAAATCGGAAAAGGAGGGCAGAAAATTAAAATGAATTTTTCTTTATTGTAGCCGATGGGGGTCTTTGCACTTTTGGACGAGGAATGTTTCTTTCCGAAGGCCACTGATAAGTCTTTCGTTGAAAAACTGACTGTGGCACACACAACACATTCCAAGTTCTTCAAGACAGATTTCCGAGGCCAAGCAGACTTTGCGATTCTCCACTATGCGGGAAAAGTTGATTACTCAGCGAACCAGTGGCTGATGAAGAACATGGATCCGTTGAATGAGAATGTTGTCCAACTGCTCCAAGCTAGTGGAGACCCTTTCGTCTGCACTATTTGGAAGGATGGTGAGATCACAATTGATTTGCTAAATTCTGACCATTTTTGCTTACATGGACTGTTTTATTTTAGCTGAGATTGTTGGCTTGGCCCAACAAGCACTGTCAGACACCCAATTTGGTTCGAGAACAAGGAAGGGAATGTTTCGTACAGTTTCTCAACTTTACAAGGAACAGTTGAGCAAACTGATGGTGACTCTGCGAAATACAAACCCAAACTTTGTCCGATGTATCATTCCAAATCACGAGAAGAGAAGTGGGAAGATTGACGCACCGTTGGTCCTCGACCAGCTCCGATGCAACGGTGTGCTAGAAGGAATCCGAATCTGTCGTCAAGGCTTCCCCAATCGCATTCCGTTTCAAGAATTCAGGCAACGATACGAACTGCTCACGCCGAATGTTATTCCAAAAGGATTCATGGATGGAAAAATTGCATGCGAAAAAATGGTAAACTAAAAAGGACATTGAGGATTTATGACCTAGAGATTCTACTCTGTGTTTTATTAATTTTAGGTTGTGGCACTGGATCTGGATCCAAATCTTTACCGTATTGGTCAGTCGAAGTTGTTTTTCCGTGCAGGAGTTTTGGCTCATCTTGAAGAGGAACGTGATTTCAAGATGTCCGACCTCATCATCAATCTCCAGTCATATTGTCGAGGCTTGCTGGCTCGTCGAATGTATGCAAAGCGGGTTCAGCAAATCAACGCCATCCGAATCATTCAGCGAAATTGTTCTGCCTACTTGAAACTCCGTAATTGGCAATGGTGGAGGTTGTACACAAAAGTGAAGCCCCTGCTCCAAGTTACCAAAGCAGATGATGAACTCATGGTCAAGCAACAGGAGTTGAATAAAATTAAAGATGATTTGGTCTCCGCTTCCAAGGTGAGGGAAGAGCTCGAGTCCAAGGTGGGTCAACTTGTGGAAGAAAAGTCAATGCTTGCTGAGCAACTTCAAGCAGAAACTGAACTTTGTGCCGAGGCGGAAGAAATGAGAGCACGCCTTGCTCTCAAGAAGCAGGAGCTAGAAGAAATCCTTCATGACATGGAAGCCAAGTTGGAAGAAGAGGAGGAGCGCGTTGTGTCCCTGAACAACGAAAAGAAGAAGCTCCAGCTTAACATTCAAGATTTGGAGGAGCAACTGGAGGAAGAGGAAGCAGCCAGGCAAAAAGTTCAACTTGAAAAGGCCCAGATTGAGTCCAAGCTCAAGAAAGTTGAGGAAGAGTTTAGCATAATAGACGACACAAATTCCAAGCTGTTGAAAGAAAAGAAGATCCTAGAAGAGCGCAACAGCGATCTTGGCGTAGCTCTGGCAGAAGAAGAAGAGAAATCCAAGCATCTTCAAAAGCTTAAAGCTAAAAACGAGTCAACACTCAATGAGCTGGAGGAGAGATTCAAGAAAGAGCAGGGCTTGCGAAGCGAGATGGAGAGACACAAGCGTAAAATTGACAGTGAGTTGGCCGATGCCCGGGAGCAAGTAAATGAAAGGAAGCACGTCGTTGAAGAACTACAAACAGTCATCTCCAAAAAGGAAGAAGAGCTGAACACACATCTACTCAGACTCGATGAGGAATCCAGCCAACGACAGGCGCTGATGAAACAAGTTCGAGAACTCGAGTCTCAACTTTCCGAGCTTTCAGAAGACCTTGAAAGTGAGAAATTGGCTCGGGCGAAGGCGGAGAAGAATAAACGAGACTTGACAGAGGAGTTGGAGGCTTTACAAAACGAACTCCTCGCGACACTTGACACCACTGCTGTTCAACAAGAGCTTCGAACCAAGAGGGAACAAGAGCTCGTCCAGCTGAAAAAATATCTGGAAGATGACTCAAAAAGTAACGAGCAAAATCTCCAGGAACTCCGACACAAATATGGGCAAGAGATCAATGCCCTCCAGGAGCAGTTGGAAGGAGTTAAAAAATCAAAGGCCGCAGTGGAGAAGACCAAGGCGACTCTGGAGTCTGAAAACATTGATTTGGCAAATGAGCTCAAGGGTTTGAACAACAGCAAGACTGAGCTAGAGAAAAAACGAAAGACTCAGGAGAGTCAGCTTGCGGAGTTACAAAACAAATATGAAAACAGCGAGCGAAGGTGCAGCGAACTCCAAGAAAAGATGATAAAAATGACCGGCGAGCTGGAGCAGTTGAGCAGCACCGTGGAGGATCTGGAGTCACGAGCCAGTAACAACTCAAAAGCTAATGTCCGAGCTGAAGAAAGGGTAACTGAACTTCAGCAGCTTTTGGATGACGAAACCAAAGCAAAACTGGCCCTAAGCAATCTCGTGAAGAAGTTGGAATCTGAGAAATCAGAACTTTTGGATAGTTTGGAAGAAGAAGAAGAGCGCAGAGTTAGTCTCGAGAACAAACTCCTTGAGTCGCATAAGATGGCCGAGTTGAACAAGAAAAAGGCAGAAGACGATGTAGATGTAATCGCCAGTCTTGAGGCCAGTATAAAGAAACTCAAAACAGACAACGAAGAACTAGCCAATAGTAACAACGAGCTCCTAAATAGTAAATCTAAGTTAGAACAATCCAAGAAGAAGCTTCAGCAAGAATTAGATGACTCAATTTTGGAGATGAATGCACAAAAGACAAAGATTGGAGAACTGGAGAAGAGGCAAAGGAACTTTGACAAGATCCTGAACGAAGAGAAGATGATAAGCGACAAGTTGTTACAAGAGAAGGAGAATGCAGAGCGTGATGCCAGGGAGAAAGAAACTAAGCTTCTCAGCTTAGTCCGAAGCCTTGATGACAAGTGCATTCAGTTAGAAGAAACTGAGCGGGTGAAACGCAATTTGCAGAACGAGCTGGATGAATTGACCAACTCTCAAGGACATGCTGACAAAAATTACCATGAGTTAGAGAAGGCGAAGCGATCCTTGGAGTCTCTGATTCAAGAACAAAAGACACAAATTGAAGAATTGGAGGATGAGCTCCAGTTAACAGAAGATGCCAAGTTGAGACTTGAAGTCAATTACCAAGCTTTGAAGAGCAGTCACGAAAGAGATCTGCGAGAAAAGGAGGAGCAAAATGAAGACAAGAGGAAGGCTCTCGTCAAACAAGTCAAAGAACTTGAGGGAGAGTTAGAAGACGAAAGGAAACAACGAACCGCGGCTGTGAACGGGAAGAAGAAACTGGACATCGACTACGCTGAAATGTTGAATACCATGGAATCCTTCAATCGTACCAAAGAAGAATATGTCAAACAGTTAAAGAAGCTTCAGAAGAGAATCAAGGAAGTCACCATTCAGGCAGATGATGAGAGACGTATTGGTGAGAACTACAAAGAGCATGTCGAGAAGTTGACAGCCAGGGTCAAGAATCTGAAGCGACAATTGGACGAAGCCGAAGAAGAAATTAGCAAGGAGAAGAGTATTAAACGTAAGGCTCAGAGGGAGCTCGAAGACCTTCAGGAGGCTCATGATACGGCTCTGCGAGAGATTCAAGGGCTCCGCAGGTTAGTCAAAACTACAAAGTCCCCATCCTTTGTAGGCTTTTTAATAAATTGTATTTATCCTTAGACGGGGACAAGGGACGGTTTCAACACCGCGAAAAGCACGTGGCTCTCTCCAATTAGATGCTGAGCTGAACTCCGGAGGCGGTGGAGATGACCTTGTGGATGATGCCGATTAGGAGATAACTTGCCACTTTGAGTGGTTTGTGCCTTGGATCTTTAAAACTCCAGTAATTCCAAAATTGTACTTCCAAACTTTCGCTAACCTTTCATAATATAAGCAGTTTCTGTCCAATAATAATTACAGAGTTACAATTGTGAAAAGAATTCCTCACTTCCAAATTATATATGGTGGTGGTGGCCATACTTATAGGAATAATTTATTGCATGTAAAAGTATTATAATTAATCACAACTTTTCCAAAGTGCATGGGAAGATTGTCGTAAAGTAATAATCCGTGCCATGTAAAATGTACTTAAAGAGCTGATCCAATTGGTTAAAAATACAAATCAAGACTTCCATGTTTCCAGTAATAACTAGGTTAGAAAATGTCAATTGGAATAGCTAGTGCTAAGATTATAAGCCTATTTACTGTAGAAAAGGTTGCATAAATCAAAACTTAAAATTCAAATGAGACCATTTGGACTGAGAACCGTTAAAAGCGTAAGAAGTCACTTGTTATTGGTGAATTTTTCATTTTAAAGTACAGCGTAGGAAGTCACTCGCCAGTCTCTGTATTTTAGTCTTTCAAGAATGTTCCAATTTCCAATTCTCATAAGTTCCTTCCTACTCTCATTGGTCGCTGGCATCATTGCTCCAACTGAATCGATACCATCGAATTTCCCAATAGAGAAACAGCTCAAGGTTACGCAAACAAAATGCACAACAGTCCTATTTTCCTAATTTGACACTTGGGCATTATTCAGATGGACCAATCACTGACGCGACAGCAGATTGTCCGACAATCGACTTTACCAATGCTCATCTTAGGACTTGTCTGTATCGCGTTCATCGTTGCCTTCAAAGTCTTTCTCTTGTTATGGAAGATCACGTATTACACTGTCGTGGATCCTTATGAAACCTCTGGGTAAAGCCCGCTGTAATTTATATGAAATGTTTGAATTCGCTAACAACGTTTCTTCTACAGCCCAGTTTCCGACTTCCGCCATGTAACGATGGACAGTAATTTAATAAGTCAGATTTTGACAGCACTTGGAAAAAGTTTTGATGCAGATTGATCAATCAAACGGATCAAGAAGACCCCGCGGTTGATGATCGTTAGATTAACATCAGAACAGCATAACAAAATAAACTCCATGTTGGTTAACTTCCAATCAGATTCCTACACTCTTCCTGCATTCTAAAAAGACGGATAAACTACATTCAAAGAACCCATGACATTCCTGTGGGAGTCGTTTCCGTCTGGGTTAATCTAATTTGAAAGGTGTAAGTCCTGTCCACCATTTTGTTATGCGCGCTTGTCCTTTGACCAACAACGCCGAGAAGAAATTGTCGTTGGATGGGCGGGGCATCAGCAAAACAATTAGGAGACAGCTTGGTCTAGACTCAAAGAAATATTATACACAGGATTTAACGTTTTTGAAGGATTTAATATAGAGTAGAGGGTGACATTTTTGACGAGATTTGTTGGACTGAAACAGGAATAAATCTAAACTAAACTAAAAATGTGGTTAGTGAATAACTTGATTGGATGGAGCGCTTCATTCCTTGAAGAGTTCCTGTTGTCGCCTGTACAATACAGGACAATGACCCCATTTGTAATTTTATAAAATGCGTAAAGATCTAATTTATTTAAAAATTTAAAAATCATGTTTATAATTTGTTAATGAAATGCAATGGACCAGACTTTTAAAAAATGATTCTTTCTACTTCTTTTTACTTCACTTCTAAAATGGTTTTAAGCCGGAGTTGGTGGAATTCCTTTTGAAGTTCTGTTGGCAAATTCTGAAGTTTGATGCGGGCCCGTCTCCTAAAAATATTAGAAGAAAACCTTGTAAAGGGAAGGATTCGAAGATTTAAAAAATACGAAAAAATACAATTACAATTGCTTTACAACTTTTCCCTTTTCGGTTTCCGGAGGCATGAGCATTAAGTTTCTCCTCAAGTACTCATGGCCGCAGAGAGGAATTGTTTCATCCAGGAAAGATTCCAAGGCATATATCTCTTCCAGCTTTGTACACAGGTTCCAAATCATTGCACGTTCCCAAACGTTCTGGAAATTAAAAATTCTATTGAAATCTGCTGTAGATTTTATTTTACCAGAGTTTTTAGACTATTTGTTTATAGCGGAGCTAAAAGGTATTAAGCTCGGCTACAAAACTAGTCTACTTAAAATAGCTAGATGAGTCTTACACTGATTTCCTCTGCTGCCAATCCGATTAGGAAGTTAACGAGCAGGACAACGATAATGACCACGAAGAGAGCCATGAAGAGCATCACCCAGCCAATGAAAATGGAATTGCTTTGTTCCTCTCCATACACCAAACTCCCGTAATCCAACTCACCGATCATAAAGGTAATCACTTTCACCAGCGACTGCGCAGGAGAGGAAAATGCTTGTTCCTAAAACGGCAAAAAGCTTCGTAAGTTTTTCATTGTGTAATTTATGCTTGTATTATCTTACCCCTGGAATCATTATAGTAAACAGTGTTGCAAATCCAAAGAGGATTGGCGCAGTGACCGTAATTGCGACCAGAAGAGTCCTTGCAGACTAAACAAAAATTAGTTTAACCAAGCTTCTTTAAAATTCCTTTTTAGAAAGGCCTTACTCTCCACAATAAGTTTTTGTAGACGCTGAATCTTGGGATTTTCATCCCTTCGAGACAAATGGCGACCCAAACACCCAGCCCTACAAGCTGAAAGTCAAAAATAGAAATTACAAGATTTTAAGAAAATTGCGTGAACTTACTCCAGCAATAAAGTAATGCGTAGAGTCGCTAAACGGTTGGATTCGAATTGATGGTAAAATTGCAAGTAAAATGACCACACCGATAAAAATCGCCCCTAGGGGTAGTATGCTGAGAGCGAGATTGATGTAGTAGGCAATTGGGTAGAATATTCGCCATAGGCAATTTGCATTTGGATCTCTTTTGGGAGGGTACAAGAGGCGATTGACATTCTGCTTTGTTTCGTGCACTTGACACAGTGCGAAGATAGCAAGTGCTACTAGATTTGCATATCCAAATGCCCGGAGTCCTGGCGGAATCCGGCATTGAGAAAGGCCTGAAAAGTAAGATTCAAATAATAGCATTCGGTTTGTTCCATGTCATAAAAAAGATGATAGCAATAATAAAGGCAACATTGATTTAAGCAATAAAGAATGACTTAACCCCGTAAACACAGTTGGCATTATCCCATGGTTTCGTTTACTACAGTGTAGGGCCATATTCTGTTGCCAATATTACAGTTACCCATAAATACCGGAAGAAAAGAATCTAAACCAATGATACCCCATAGCAAAATGGCCAAAAGGGAGTTAAACCCCTCGTGGGTTTGTACTCTGCGTGTAGGTAGCCATTTAGAATAACTAATTTTCTAGTACAATGACATTGACTTTATACTAACTTGCATTAGTATTTGGTGCATTTTCGTTTCCTTCTTCAGGACGGAGGGAAGTCCACGTAAAATTTTTAGCCCCAGGAATTGGACAAACGTATCGATAAGTCCAAATGACGAAAATGCAGTTGAGTAAAAACCATAAAATCTACAATTAAAAGAGGACTTCAAGTCTCCATGAATTGTCAGAAATCGTATTTTCATCTTACGTGTAAAAATCTGAAAATGTGAAAGAACCATTTCACTTTCTCCCATTTTTCGTGAATGTAAATCTTTACGAATGGATGACAAAGTACTGTTTTCCTATTTTCGAATTTCGCTTGACACACTCTAGCAAGACCTTCCGTCTCCTTATACACTTTCGCTTTATCGGTGCTGTAGCCTAAAATTGGACTGGGCACATGCGTAGTGCCAAAAAAAAATTTTTAGTTTCCAAAAATTACATACAACTTTAAAAAGTGTTACCCAAAATCCAGTTCTGCCATTGTTTTAATTGTTCTGAAGTAGGCAACATATCCGGAATTTTTTACTGCTTCATCTAAGAGAACTGAAACTGCTTGTGGTATTTCTTCGTAGACTTTCTCCAAGGGCGTTTTCCCTCTTTTGTTCCTGTCATGGTCACACAAATTAGTGGAGAATGGATTGAATTGTAAATACAATGGGAACTCTTACTTGATATCAAACCCAGAGCCGGCCAAAAGGAGGAGTTTGCATGCCTCCACATTCTTAGCTTTTGCTGACAAGTACAGGGGCGTACAGCCCTCGGAGTCTTGCCAATTGCAAAGTTCGGACTTATTCTCCACGTTGGAAAGGATCTCAGCTACACAAGCCTCCGCCTGGGCTTCATCTCCTGAAAATAGTTAAGCCAAAATATGCTACAGTGTACCAACAGCATTCTAATCGGGGATTATGTCCAACACCCCGCGTGAAATATGTAGCAAATGTAAAAGGGTAAAGCAAAGAATGCAAAGAAATCCGGGACTTTCTGCGTGAGTGCGAAAGTTTATGGAATCCCAAAACATGGTAACTGGGACAATTTCTTCCGAGGGAAGAATTCTCTAAATAAGAAGCGTGCTAAACGTGCTAGGTAAAACTGATTAGGATAAACACAGGAAGGGTGCAATCGGGAGTTAATGGGCGTGATTAAAGGATTATAAGGATGTGTGTAAAGGGGTGCGTGTAAATACCCTGAGTCTCCCCTCCGCCAACAAAATGAAGCCTGTACGACTCCAATTTCAAAAATATTTTCATAAATGTTAAGTTACCAAGGCTTGCGGCTGCGTGCAACGCCGTAAATCCGGTCCCGCCTTCCGCTATCGCATAGTAATCAATTAATAATCCCAAGACGGTATTGAATCCTTGACGAGCTGCAATGTGCACTGGACATTTCCCAGAAACGTCGAATGTTTTCAATAACCCGGAAACAGTGTCACTCCAACCAGGGACAATATCTTCCAGCAACACTTTTGTACAGGCAAGTGCTTTCTCTTCGATTGCTAAGTAGAAGAATACCATTAGAGAGTTGCTTTCTTCTAGTAAATAAAAAATATTTCGCTACCAATTGCAGCAGCATGATGAAATATATTGCAGTTTGCATAATCCACTTTCACAGCATTCGCCCCTTGCTTGATTAGTTCTTCAATGAGAGTGTGATTTCCAAATACTCCAGCAATGTGAAGAGCTGTCATTTTAGTATAAGGTTGTTCAGCGTTTAAATACTTTTCAAATTTTGCCGGGTCGCCACCATAATATTTTAAATTGAACAAAGACTTTGCACACGCAGTAGCGTCAGTTTGATTTTCTAAATAAAAAAAAAGATGGAAACTTGAACTAAAGAAGAACAACTTTGTAGAATTCCTTGGAACAATTTGACATACCTAATTTAGCGAGAACATGGAAAAGGGTTTCAGTCCCAGATGCCGTTTCATTGAAAATTGTTGTCCCTTCCTTTGCCAAAATGTCAACTAAATCCGCATTTCCCCGGAGGGCTGCATTCGCCAGAGCTGTTCGTTTTGAAATATTTTCAGCATTCAACAAGTCCTGAAGGATATTCGGGTTGGAACTTTTCTTCGCATATGAAATAAGCGTTTCAGCACAGGCAATGGCAGTTTCAAAATCATCTTCAAACAAGATTGAAATAGGTTAATACAATGATAAACGTAATTGTACATAAGTAATCATACCTCTGTAAGAGACATAATGCAATGCTGTACTTTGACCTTCCGCAGTTTGTAAAATGTTTACACCTTTCTCCAAGCATTTTGTCAATGTGGTCAAGTCCAGGTCCCTTGCAGCTTGAAGGAATGGGGTCAACTTGTTGGAATCTTCGGATTCAATGTTGACCATTTCGTACCCGTTGTTCTTATGAGGCGATCCAATCTGACAAAAAGAAACATTCAGTTTCAAAATAATTCATTCAAATCAAGTTTGCAAAAAGTTAAATAACCTCCGAGGGTAGAATTTAAAGGTTTGAACTTTAAAATAACATGCTTTCTCCGCTTCTACTAGCCAATTTGTACAAATGATGGGGATTCAGGGCTAATACAGGAGAAGTGTTCGCTACTTAGTTTTGATACGACACTCATGTTCTAAAAATAGCAAAGTTGTCGCAAAAAGTGTCCCTAAACGCCATTCTACGCACTGGGCCACATTAAAAAACTTTTCTTCTACATCTTCTAAACAGAATTTACATAATTCTTAAACGTCAAGTTAAACGCCAAAAACCAAAAAACATACAAATAATTACAGTCTTCTCTGCCGGCTGGCCGTTTTGGAAAGTTCAACCAACTGTTTTTAAAGCAGAGTGTTCCTCGTTTAATTAATTTGTGAATTCCAGTAAGATAAATTTCAAAATACTTACCGTATTATTTCTAGTTTGAGTCATAAAGTATTTTACAACGAGCGTTACAAACTTAAAACTTTCACAAGGAGAAAGGTACGACAATTTGTCGAATCAACCTTAACCTTTGCTTAACTGCTCAAACTGACTTTGAAAATATCCTAATGAAACTACACACCTTTGGATTATAAAATAGGGAATCCATTTTGAAGGGCGTTTTCATTTTATCCCAAGGCGAAAGTACGGGGGTTGGTTGGCGAATCTTGATTTTATGCGTATACAAGGAAAGCTGTCCGAAGCGCATATGCAGCTTGGAATTTGACACGTCAATGATCTTGTACAAAACAGTGGTGTGTCTTCATTTATGTATAGTCAATCTTCCAGTTCATTTTTGCAATTTCTAACGATTTATACTAACTTTCAATCTGGATGTCTCAGCAGAAACTTTTCTGAATTTTTGTAAGTTCTAAGTATAGTTATGTTGTTTTTCAGTAGGTTTTTGTTTTACAATTATTCTTCCCATTTTAGCTTCTAAGTTCCATCAGAAATTAATTAAAAATCTTGTTTTTTCATCTTGTGATCCTATTCTTATGGCATGCTTCAAAATCGTTTATCTTTATGAAAGTAATGACTCGCACCCTTTTCTAAATTTCCAAAAATAAAGGGTTAAATATTGATTTCTGACATTAGCCCTATGAATAATGCCATAATCAGAGCTATTGGATTCAGTAAACATCCGAAGAACCCTTTCTACCCCTCCATCACAATTTTAAGGACATACCCTTCAAAGAATATTATGCGTAATAAAGTTTAAATTCAAAATACAACTAAAACTTTTGATTAAAAGCGGTGATTGGAGAAACGTAAACGATGCTTGTAGATTTTGTAAATTCGCGTGCAAAACCGAAGCCAAACGTAGTTGAGTGCAGTCTCCACTCAACGCTTCGGTAAAAGTCTCAGTTTTCTTCCGTTTTTCAAATTCCATCCATGTCTTGTTCTAAAAACGAAAATCTAAAAAACAGTTTATTTCCAGAGCTTGAAAATTAGCGGAATTTTCCTGAATCAATGTCAAGTGCTTTGTACGACAATATCGTCAAAAAGTTGACACAAAACCAGGTAAATCAAAACCAACATTCAAATTACTTTCATTGGAAACCTGCTATATAGTACAACGACGAAAACAAAGATCTTTGGAATGAAAATTCAAATCTTTCCGTTTTTACAAAATGAATCGTAAAAATAAAATCACGAATCAACGAATTTCTATTTTCAAAGCAGCGATGGAAGTTTCCAGTTTATATATTAGTCAATTGAATGTAATTAACAAAACTCTCTCAGGCAATTTAAAATACATTCAGATCTTATTTTATATAAGAATACAAAATGATTATTTGCATAATTTACTAACTGCCAGTCACTGTTTTCAATCTCTCCGCAGCCTTAATTGAGCTAACTAAATTGACATATTGTTCCATTGCAGCACGCTTGTCGAGTCCACGGAGGCTGTTCCAGACATTCCATTTTCGACGCCCTGGGAAGTTAAAAAACATGGGTTTAGGACGGTTGCAGTCACCGATCTTTGACTGGTGATGAAATCCATACAGCTTGAGCCTAGTACTGGTATCCAGATCCCGTTTGCACCTGAAGATAATGAAAATTAAGCCAAGATTAGAATTGCTTTTATTTTATATTATAAATAAGGGCGTTACCCATTGACATATTTGATGGCTGACTCGAACTCTTCTTCCAAATCCATGGGATGGGCCAGTGCACTTGGAATTCAAAGGCTGCTGGGAGTGACCTCCGAAAGGGTCACGGTGGAGTCATTATCAGTGACAACCTGTCTTTAGTAAGGTCTACCCGGGTCTTCCCCATTTATTCCACATTCTGAAAGCCCAGAAACAATTCTTTTCTTTTTCAAAACTATACTCTCCCACTTTCAAGTTCAGGGGGACATTGGACTTTTAGAAAAGAAACAATCTGCATTTGCCATTTTGCACAAATCCAAATGTGGAATTTGCTTCTATTTTTGACTTAGGATGGATATGGAGCATTTTATTTTGCAGGTTAGACCGCCATGTCACCAATCTTGCATTTTTACGTCCTGATATCGTCGACGTCGTCGTGCCTGTCACCCCTTCGAAATTAGAAAGATAAACCTCTTCCAAATGGATTTTGTCGATAATTTTCAACTTGAGGAATAAAATTAGCCTAGAAAATTTCATAAAATTCATTGCAACATTTATGTAAAAAGGGAAGGAATAAGTATTCTATCTAAGGGAGAAAGTTGCAAGGGATTTCGCTTGAATGTGCGTTCAAAACGACTGCGAGCGCGTTGGCAGCGTTTCAGTTCGTACCAATACCTTTTTCAACTTGCCACGAAATGCTCATAAGTTGGAATAATGCGTAATCCCCAGCAGGATTTTAAGGAAATTAGTTTCCACCCAACTGTTGATTCGCCTTTCATCTACTATTTACCGTAATCCAGTGCTCATTCTCAATCTTCAGATTGATGTGCGGTGTTATTTTATATATGAAATTATCATTAAACAAAATGGTTACATCAAGGCTTATATTAGTCAATTTGGAACTGAATCTTCCTTTTGGATTTCATTCTTCGGAGAGTTGACATTTTGGTGGTGGTGATTTGATCAGAGAATGTTGCTTATTGCAGTTGACCGTAGCCGCACCTATTAAAACCAAAATCAAAGACATTTTAATCCGGATTTAACTGTATAAATTGCATGTAAGATGCTTGACTGTACCCTGAAATCAAATTGCTTCGTGAAAAATTACAGTCGTTTCCACGTGTAAGTTCACACCGCGGCGGAGTGTTGTGAAACTTGGCAATGAGAATGAGCTTTGGGTCATTGAGGTCAATGTGCCTCGCGTTATTGTAGGTGCTTTTAGGCACTGGCTCGGTATGATCTTCTTTAGCGTCAATTACAGTTTCATTTCCGCCATCATCAGCATTTGCTTCGTCTTCATTTTTGGCTCCAGATTCTCCTGCTCGCTCAGCCCGGCTCTTTCCAGCTCCCACAATTCCAGTTTTACCAGGTCTCTGCTGCGCTCCGTGGGGATTGACTTTTTTCGCTGAAGCATCTTGAGTTCGACTTGTACCATTTGAATCCGTTGGATCTGAATCCTTACTATGTTTCTTCTTTGATTTTTGCCGTTTGCTTGATGGCGTTTTCGAACCCTTTTTCGATTTGGACTTTGATTTCGATTTACTCTTCGATTTTGATCTGCTTCTGTATGGACAAAAAATTATGCTTTAGTTGTCCAAAATTATCGTAAGATTGGAATATTCCAATTACTTTTTGCCGGATTTGCTCTTCTTGCGGCTTTTCTTTCCACTGTGAGGATGTTTCCCTTTCCCTTCCAAGCACTTTCTTTGTTTACTTCGAGCTTCTCTGAGTTTTGTTAACCGGGCCAGATTCGGTGCAACCAAAGGATTTACATCTGGGTTATGAATAGTGATAAATCCATTTGTAGTAGATGTCGACGCCGATGCAAACTGGGGGATGCAAAAATCACTATTAGCAAGCAAGGAATCCGTGGTTGAAGTGGACATTTCTAATTTGTTAGAAGTGGGCTGAGCGTCTTCTTCCGGTGAATCAATTTCTGCTAAACCGGGGATTTGGTTGTCTGTCATTGCTTCTTCTTTTGTATTCATCTCGCTAGTGTCTCCACTTTTGCGTGGTTCCGCAGTACGTGTACCTTTGGGAGCTTCACTGCTAGGCTCTCCAGGAGTACTCATACGTTTGGGAGGCTCACTGCTAGTCTCCCCAGAAGTACTTTTACGCTGAGGAGGTTCAGTTCCTTTTCCAGCTTCGGACACCCTTTTCTCATCAAGGGTTGTGGCTTCATTTTCTAGGCTTTTGTGCAGCTCATTTGGATGTGCTTCGGCGACTTTCTCCATCAACCCATCTTCGTCACTTTTCCCGGTGACATCCTCTGATTTATCTTCAGCATTTGATTCTGAGCTCTTACGCTCATGGTCATTTTCGTTATCCAAATCATCCACTTCTTTCAGCTCAGATTGACCTGATTCATGACAATTCATTAAAGTAAATTGGCCAAGAATTTTGACGTAAGTCACCGAAAGTTTACCTTCATTGACTGAAGTCTGTGACTCTGTTTTGGCAGTGTGCTGTCTTGACCAATTTTCAATGGTGCTTTGGTCAATGTGCTTCACCACAAACGTAGACAGAAAGTCTGGGTTAGTTAGAAGGAATTTCTCCACTTTTTCTTCTGAAAAGTTTAGAAGAATTTTGGCAATTAAAAATGGCATGAAAATGCTACTCTAATTTTTACTGTTTTACCGTTCACAGCTGCTACATATCGACCGGCCGCCGCCGCTGTACGAGCTTGGACGTTTGGCTTGACCCTAGAAAAACGATCCATAATAGTAAGTGAACGAAGTTGTTGTCAAGCATCAATTATTTTTACTTATGCCCTCTCCAAGAGTCACTTCCGACTGGGAAGCTCATCTTTAACTTCGTTGGACAGTTGGCTGGAGCAAATGGGTGATCAGCAAATACTCCAGAACCAGCATTAGCAATGACTGGCATTCCTTTTGGCTTCAGCGGCGCCATTCTTCTTCCGGAGCTTGATGAATCATTGTAGAAGCCAAGGTCGATTTGCGAGTCACAGAAGTTGAGTGATGGCGTTGGCCCCCGAGGAAATCCTTGTCCAAACGACCCTCCGCTGTTGTCAGTCGGGCAGTAGTAATCCATTCCGCCTGCCTGCACTCCGAAATTCGTCCAGTCCATATTGATAACGATTTACAACTAATCTAAACTAAATTATACCCTCGGCTTGAGACAAAAAGTGAAATTATATGAACCAAAAATCCCGAGTTACTTAAATCATTTGTTTGTTTTGTAAACTCTAATATTTTTTGGCATGGAAGTGTGTAAACGAATCCTGAATCCCAATCCCAATGCTTTTTGAAAATCTTTGACTTCCACACTGCTGTTTCAAAGAAATGATATCAATTTTGGAAGTCAGTTTAAAATGGAATAACACGTGCATTTTAATTTGAACTTGTGAGATTAACATGATATCGTTTAACTCAGTGGTTTTACCTCAATTCTGTTATTTGGAGCAAGTAAATTCTTAGTTGCGTTTAGGAAGATTCAAGTAATGAGTGGAGCTGACTTCTGAGTCGCCACCACCACCGTGAGCGTCGCCATTGACACTGGACGCAGAAGAAAAGCCGTCCACGGATCCAAGTTGGCTGATTTCAACGAAGGATCCCTCGCCGCCTTGGCCTTGAGATACATTCGAGACATTCCGAAGGAATTTTTCTAAGCGGGAATCAGTTGGTTGCAGTGGTAAACATGAACGACGCTTCATTCCGTCCAATTCTTTGTTGATCAGATCCTGAGCCTCTCTAGAAAAAAGGTACAAGATGTCATTTACGCTATGAATTGATTAAACGAGATCTGCATTTCACCTAATTGCTGAATGGTATTTTCTTAGATCCGAGTTGGTGACACCAGAAGTTTGTTGCGGTGGGGGGACAGTTGAAGCCGTCGCCATTTGCTGTTGAATTTGAAGGATATCTTTGCGATAACTAGCAATAATAACATCCTTTTCACGAATCATTCGTGAAAGATTACTCTCCGTCTTTTCCTTTGACGAATTAATATGGGATATTTCTTCCTTCAACTTCCCACACAGTTGATGAAGCTGGTTGATCGTCTCGATGTATTCTTCTTTGATTTGAGCACATCGTTTCTCATCGGCAGTACGTGGTGTCTCATGTTGCTCAGTTTGAATTCCAACAGTCGCTTGCTTGGGCTTTCTAATTTCAGTTAAGGAACCCACGGACTTGCCTTCCAAAGCTGGAATGGATGGCCGGTTGAGCAAATCACCCCACGAACCTGTAAATAAACATTTTAGCTTAGCTTCTGAGATATTTAAGGATTTCTTGAATCGAACCTCGTTTAAAGTTCATAACAGAGCCGTTTGGTGTTGGAGTGGCACGCGGAGTTGAGGATGACATTTTATGGGTTCGTTCTCCAGCCCGTCTTATACGAACATCCACTTCTACAGAATGCTTTCCAGTATTCTTGACAAGTCTATGTTCTTCGTGATCTCCATCTGGCCCAACACTTCCTTCTTTCATTTCGGTCCAAAAGTGGCTCTGGCTTCCTATAAATCTTAAATAATCTTGTTGTTTTGGCCTCCTATACAAAAGGCGTCGATGTGATTAAGATTCATAAGCTTCAACAGAGTGAGTACGTTGTACAACTCACGTCCAAGCAAGTCCAAAGTAAACTGATGAAGCTGCAGTAAAGAATCACTTCGTGTCCAAAGTTAATTTGTTATTGTTTTGACAAAGGTCAAAGGTGTAAAAGCGAAAAGCGATGCAAATTGTTGGAAAACCGAATGAATGAAATAAAACCGGGTTCGTGAAATGAGACAACTGCGTCCCGCCGAAACCAGAAAGCCTCAAATTTTGGGGCAAAGGAAAAATGAGGGACTAATAACCAGAACTCACAGATTTTCATGAAAGTTTTATGGATAAAATCCACATCAAATATTTCAAAAAGTCTACCGACACACCATAAAAATAACGCAGTGTTTCGAAATTTGTGTTAAATGTCTTACTTACCTTGATTTAGCTCCTTGGACTATGAATTTAAAAAACGGATTCACCATTCACCGCACTCTTCGTATACGAAGGATTATACATGGACTCATTTTTAAGTGTCTAGTGGTAGTTCTTGTGTTCTTGGTTGTCATTATTTCATGTAATTCAAAAGTTCACTATGGGACGACCAAGTCTTTCTTCTGGACCGACGTAGCCTTTAAGCAGGGCTAACTTGCCACAAGATCCGTCTTACGTTTCTACGTTGAATTCTTTTTTTGACTTTGGTTTCGACCTGGCGGTCTCATCAGTGAGGAGGCATCATCCTCATTCCCTCTCGGCCTTGTCAAAAATTAAAGGGACAAGGCCGGTGAAAATCCAAATTCATCTACAAGAGAAAGTATTTAAGGGGGTTTAAATATTAGAGAACAGAGTGAAAATGAGTCGCAAAGGAAGAGAAGGTCTCGTCAAGCTCCAAAACGATTGCAAAGCCGCGCTGCCCGTGCCACTTTACCTCCCAGCTACCTCGATAATGCCACACGGTCACCAAACTGAACTCTCCTGGAGGGATTTCAGTGAAAAACCCCAGAGCTCAGCTGGCTTCCATGCCTCGCCTGTGCACTGCAGAGCTACCTCCATCAGCCGCGCCTTGCTACCTATGATAAAAGTGTTCCTGTCATATAAGAAAGAAGCCTGCTTGCAATACCGCGCCCAATCTCCTACTCCCCAATTCGCGCACCCTGTTTTGTAATCTCTCATACGCTTTACGTTAAACCTATCCGCGCTTGCCTGAACCACATTGCCTATTCCGCCACCCAAAAATGCCGTTATGCCCCATCGCGCCCGAAAACATTACCAGCAAAGCAGAAAAAAGTCAAGAATAAGAAACTTGTCTTGGCTTGGAAAGTCCTTGGGTTGAAGTATCCCCCTGGAGTCCGATCCGTGCAAGGCCTGGCAGAAGATTGAGCTCTGAGCCAGAGACCTCTTCTTTTATACCCCTTGGCCTCCATGCCTGTAATGTTAAGCGGATGACCTCAAAGGCTTTTACCTGAGGCAGCCCCCTCCGAATAAAAATAAAATGAACGATTGTTAACAGAAATCTTTGAGACGGCGAAAACAGACTTCGATCCCTCGATAGCATTCAGCACTGATCTGGAATAATAACACTGAAATCAATTAGTTAAAACGTCGTTTTAAAGATTCTTGAAGAAATCACTCGACCAAAATTTAGAAATCCATGTGGCAGGGAATCCAAGACGTCTAGCGTTGTTCGGACTCCTAAGCCTTTCAACCTCTTTGCAAATTCAACGCAATCGTCTTGGCATGGGTCAAATACAGTTGTCTATAATAAAAATGAAAATTATTCTCAAATTTTATTTCCACCACAAACCCATCCAGTATCAACTCACCACGAGCGATGTGGGTGGAAACTTGGAGAGAATGTAGTCAGGAGCAATCAAGGGAGAAAGATGCCAATCGTCCTGAACCTCGTCCAGCTCGTCCAACTTCAAACTCACAAACTTGCACTGCGTAGTTCAAATAAGGAATTAAAGTTCCAGAAATTACTGTGGAAAACGTAAAAAGCCATGGCACTGTTGTCTTTAAATTTACCAAAATATGGCGCCAAACGCTGCTTCTTGTTCTGCAAATCTGTAAATTAGGTAAACTTGTTCACCCTGGGTTAGAAAAGTCAAAACAAAAGCGACTTTTGAGTTTTGACATTTCTTTTCTTTTGATCTTTTTTAGTTTAGGAATCTGCAAGTCCAAAAACTCAAGGACGACACTTAAGTGTCTGCGTGTCAAAGGTATGGTGACTTTGACCTTGAAAATTGAGTTTCACATTGCCAATTGTCATAACTAAACGAATTCGTTAAGGTCCTGCATTCATATCCAGGATAGGTTTAGGACCCTTCCAGGATTGATTACCAAAGCAAAACAGAAAAACGAACAATCGGGAACCGGAAGTTGTAAGTTTTAACACCGAATGTAATCACAAATTCTACTTGACACTTGAGTTTTAGTCATAAAGCTCCTAGGAAATGCGCTTTGCATGCAGACGTCATTTATCGCAGTGAGGTCAGAAGATTAGAGTGGAAAATCGAAAGTGTCAAAAGTCGACTCATTCAGTCTTGGACTTTGGGGAAACTCGTGATCACCTATGATGGACTTTAATCGGAATTGTACCAATCATAAGGTGATTCTGGGCTATAAGCAGCCACCTGCTCTGTGGTCTAATCAGTCCATGACTCCACTGAACTCTGCTAAACAAGAACTAACCGCGCATGGTTCATTAAACTAACAACAAAGCTAAAGGATATTCCAATGGATAATGTTCTTAGATCTGATTTTTGTGGAACTGCATTGGGTTGATTTTATGTAACTTTGTTGGCCAGGGCTCTTTATTTTTTGCAAGGAACAAGGTCTCGTTCGGGGGAAGCCCAGGTATCAGGGGAATGACTTGAAGAGGTTATCGTTGAGGATTGATCGCGATATAAAAACAATTGAGGGTTTCCTCTTTATGACCTGCACAGTAAAATAACTCCCTTTGTCCATCCATATCCTTCAACTTCAAAGTTGCAGCTTGTATGCTGCTGGTTGGCTCGTGTCGTATTCGTCATTGCTTTCATTAGGCTCTCAGGAGAATCCCACGGATATTATTTTATTCACTTTCTGAAGCTAGGAGTAACAACAACGAAGAACTTTTACTAGTGTCCAAAGTTTTACCCTCACTCTGTCGCTGATTTCTAGTTTAATCAGTGACGACTTCTTATACACAGGAATAGCAGATTCACCGGGCCTTGACAAGGGACCGCGGAAGAGACAGAACAAGCTCAAAATAAATCAGAAACGTCTCAACTAGAATGACGAGTTTAGAAGCCTCATTGGCACGAGACGAAGAGTTTCGTGCGGTCTTGGGAGTCATGGAAAAAGAATTGAACGAGGAAGACATCCATCGATGTCCTAACGGAGACGTTACAGCTTGTGAATTTTGCAAATTACTAAACGCATTGTCCATCATCAGCAGGACATTTAAGCTTAGGTAAGATGAGCCGTTTATATCGCTTAATTAATTACTGGAAATAGTTAATTGACTCAAATGGCGTGGGACTGGGATTTTGCTATATAACATTTTAGACCATAAATATTATATTTTTGCACGATCAGACACCATACCACGCTTCATCATGAGAGTGTCTACTGATCGCAAGTCTCCATATTCTCCAAAGTCCAGATTGAGGAAATTACGCAAAAAATCACTGCATTATCTCACTTCTAGTGTCATTGAAATCCCAAACGGGTTGTGTAACCAGTTTCGCCTTCGCGTATATGATATCTCATCCTTCCTACCACAACACACGTGCAGGCTTTACTGCGTAAAAACAATTTCAATACGTAATGTCCGTGAGTTGTGCGTTATGTGACAATCCCTCACTTCACCTTCTGTAAACGACTCCATGAAAGGCTTCCACATTCCACGCTTTCTTATTATGTATTGCATCGGCTGAATAACTGCGAATTTTCACGATGACCAAAATAACCCTTGGCATCATTTAAAATGCTGAGCTGTCTTTTTGTGTCGAATGTGGCTCACAACTTTGCAGAGGCAGCGCTAAAACTAGGTCAATCTCCTCCATCGATAAATAACCTTGGGCGATTACGCATGGCGATAATTTGATTGACTTCACTTTTTCGTATAATCTGAAGAGCGAGAAGCGAATCTGAGCAGGATGTACTGTAGCATGAAGGCGATTAATCTGTGGGCTTGGATACTTGAAGGACAATTTATATTAAGTATGCCCTTTACCTTTAACATTGAATTCAAATGCGTAGCTCAATGTTGCGACGGCCACATTTAGAAGTTATTTCATTGATATTCAGCTAAAGACGAGTTTCTCAATGCCACCAGTTATTGTCATCTTTCATTTCCTACTAAAGATACCCCTACATAGCAAATTACGAATTAAAATAAAATCAAATGCAAAATTGGCAGTCTGGAAAACAATTTCAATCAATTTGTTCTAAAATGTGGTCTAATCAAAGAATTGTTTCTTTTGTCTTGCAGGAGTGCACTTGATTTGGCACGTTTAATCGATGACTGTCAGTGCAATGTTGAAACAATGCGCAGTGCAGTAGAAAAGTTGACACCACATTTACACCGATACGATTTTGATGAGCACACCAAAGCAAATGGCTACAGGACCTTTGTCTTTTTGTCTAAACGCGGTGTGAAAAAATGTCTCGTGGTCGCCAAAGAGCTTCAGGATTCCTGTCGATACTGCACTCCTGCATCCCATCCGGATTTGTTTGAGTAAGTTAGAACATCAAAGCTTGATTAAGACCAATGAGTTTTTGGTTTTAATTTATATTGGTTTAATTTAGGAAACTCGAAGACTGGAATAAGATTTTTCATGTCATTACAACGGCTATGAATTGCTTGAATGACTTTGTTGAAGACAAATCGGATTCTCTCTTTACATCGTGCCGTGATACGTTGGATCGCCTGGTTACATTGACAAGGGAACGAGTCCATGTAGCAGGTTTTAAAGGGAAGCTTCAAGGATTTCAGGTATAATTAACAATTTCGATTTATACAGGGTTTGAGTTAATTGTGGATAACAACATCTTAATTATTTTTGTAGTATTGTAAGTCATTACGAACCCCGCTAAATGCTGTTTCTACGCTGATGGCCGCTTACTCGGAAATCTATCTGTCAGAAGGGTTTTTATGGCCTTCGCTCACATCTTCAAAAGCTTGTATGCAAATTATTCTACAACTTGGAAATATTTATTTTGATTTTAATTTACAATTTTAAAATAGTTATCTACTACTGGAGGCATCCAAAGGAGCGTGCTGACAGGATTGCTAAAATGTGCGCTGATGATCCACTGACATTTTTCAAGCAATTCTGGCTTATTCAGGAGAGGGGTATGTCTCATAAAACCGGCTTTAAGTTTCCAATAAATTCAACTTTAATTCCCTGGTCACAGGTCTTGTCAAAATAATGTCCAATTGTATGGGAGAACCTGTTGAAGCAAATCTAGGTAAAGCTGGGGAATCCCAGGAGATGATTTCATATGAATTCCTTGCGTCGTCGGGAATTTATTTTCTTTTACCTTTAAAATTAATTTAGTTTTCATGTTTTTTTTTTTTAGAAATATCCATACCACCGATGCGTTTAACAGCCAAGACACGTTCCGGAAAAACTCTAGCCTTCCGCCCGCCTTCTGAATACATTGGAGTGAAGCCGATTATGATTCGGCTCATATCGCATAAGATTAGGAGCGGTGCAGTTGGAAGTGGCAATCCCACATCCCAATCTCCTCATGAAGCCTTGTCATCTACGCTAATTATCCACTGTCACGGTGGTGGATTTGTTGCCCAAAGCTCAAATTCCCACCTTGTGTATCTCAAGTCATTTGCCAAAGGCGTTGGTGCTCCAATTATTTCAGTGGATTACTCACTCGCACCAGAGGCACCCTATCCCCGGGCTCTTCATGAAGCATTTTATGCTTATCTTTGGGCTATAGAAAACGCACATTTACTTGGAAGTACTTCGGAGAAAATCATCCTCACTGGTATGAGATTCAATTTTAATTTACAATTCATTTGTGTTTTAATTTGGAATTTAAACTTATAGGCGATTCTGCGGGTGGATTCCTTTTAACAGGAGTTACGCTGCTGTGTATTGAATTCGGTATACGAATTCCAGATGGACTTCTACTCGCTTACACCCCACAACTCCTGGAATCCTCTGCCAGCCCAGCAAGAGTTCTGAGTTTAGCAGATCCGCTAATTCCATATCCTGCAATGGCCGCTTGTCTCGCAGGTAAGAATTTTTAGAAAATTCTATGAACTGAAACTTGCTAAATTGATAATTATTTCGTCCTGTTTAGCGTACGTGGGGAAGACCTTTAAACCAGAGTTGGCTCAGCTTCCTGGTTGTTTTGTGGATGGTCCGTGGGAACCTGAAGAATACAGTAACACAGAAGTTTGCAGTCGCAAGTTTGTGAGTTTGAAGTTGGACGAGCTGGACGAGGTCAGCATGCCACAGGACGATTGGCATCTTTCTCCCTTGATTGCTCCTGACTACATTCTCTCCAAGTTTCCACCCACATCGCTCGTGGTGAGTTGATACTGGATGGGTTTGTGGTGGAAATAAAATTTGAGAAATAATTTTCATTTTTATTATAGACAACTGTATTTGACCCATGCCAAGACGATTGCGTTGAATTTGCAAAGCGGTTGAAAAGTTTAGGAGTCCGTACAACGCTAGACGTCTTGGATTCCCTGCCACATGGATTTCTAAATTTTGGTCGAGTGAGTTCTTCAAGAATCTTTAAAACGACGTTTAACTAATTGTTTTCAATGTCATTATTCCAGATCAGTGCTGAATGCTATCGAGGGATCGAAGTCTGTTTTCGTCGTCTCAAAGATTTCTGTTAACAATCGTTCATTTTATTTTTTTTTACTCTGCTGCCAATCCTCATTTTAACTTAACAAAAAGCAGGTCACAATAATTTATCAATCTGCAACTCAATTTCTAAACGAATAAGATGAAAAATGAGGGGTTAAATGTCGCATCTGAGTGACGAAGCAGCGTCTGTGATTTTACTCACCTGTAATTAGTCATTCCTAGTTGGAGTAAGTAGTGTTGTGATTTAGGATGTTTTATTTACACAGGAATAATTTGTGATAATCTTAAAATCATTAGATCGAACTGAATTTAATTAAAATTCATAAAATGTACTTGTGATTCAATGAGTTTTTCCCAATTTCTAAACTAAAACTAAAATGCATTCAAAATGCATAAATTGCAAAAAAAAATAGACGAGTATACGAGCATTCCGTGGTTCCTGGAGGATTGCGGGGGACTGCGACTGCTTCGCAACGAACGTCGATTGACGTCATTTTGTTTGACTTTTCAACCAAAAATCAATTAGCGTGTCTGCATTTGGAACTGCAGTGCCCAGGGGCCTTTGTGTGCCTTGCAAAAGCTTTTAAGGGATGGCAGACAGGGAGGGGGTCTGTGTGTGCGATGGAAAAAGGTTCAAAAAAGGTTAAAAAAGGGGCTGCCTCAGGTAGAGGCCTTTGACGTCATCAAAAAGGTTCCTTTTAGCATTACGGGCATGGAGGGCGAGGGGTATATAAAGGCCGCTCCAGCCAGCCTCCCCATCACTCTTGCAACGACTCTCGGACAGAAAGGAACTCTCCTGACTGGACTTGAGCTCTGAGCATTCCCACCCTCGTCATGGCCAAGGTGTTGTCACCTCCATGTCATCCCTCCCCAACTCCCCACTAACAATTTATTTTTTTCAGAAGCTGGACAGCACTGGACGGGACTCGGGGATCCCCTCATCCGCATGGACTTTGGAGCGCAGAGATGACTTTGGACAGCCCTCCATCTCTCACCTCGCCGCCATCGTCATGGAGCCGGACGGACCTGTCATCATCTTCCGGGACGCGAACTTCACCATCGGGACGGAGACTTCTGCCACGGACTATACATCCCTGGACATCATCGTCACCGGACCATCAGGCACGAGATCGACTGTCACCACCGTCAGCCAGAGTTCCCGACTCATCCGTTGCTGGTTCCGGCCTCTGGAAGCTGGGCTCTACGTTGGATCCGTCTTCGCTGGACCACTCCACATCGCTGGATCTCCGTTCCACATCGTCGTCGACCGGGACTACAAAACCGTGATGACCCATCGCCCCATCATTAGCACCACCATGGAGACTGCCGGGACGAATGGACCAGCCCTCCTTCGGAAGCCTTGGGGAATCACCCACAACACTGTCACCGAAGAAGTCCGTCAATTTGCTCTCCGTTTCGGAGGGCAAGTTGTAATTCATTGTTGCTTTCAGATCCTGGTGACTGATCGAGAGCATCACGAGGTCATCATCTTCTCCCCAGAAGGGGACTTTCGCTCATCGTTTGGACAACCGGGGACAGCGCCTGGCTTCTTCTGTCGTCCCACTGGAATCGCCTACGATGTCCTCTTCGATCGAGTGTTGGTGGTCGACAAGGACAACCATCGCGTCCAAATCTTCAGCCCCGTCGGAGACTTCCTTGCTGTCATCGGGAAACAGGGACGCAGCCCTGGCCAGTTCTTCTACCCCTGGGGGATCAGCGTCTCCAA
>VNWY01000366.1:0-49456 GCA_009869845.1 Pseudachorutes palmiensis
TGACTACAACCGGCAGTAGAATCAACATGTATATGAATACTGCAACTCTTGTTTCACTTGACAGATTCTCTCCCGATAGAAGGACAAATATGTTCGCAACAATTACTACGATTGACCTTATGATAAAATAAATGTGCAATAGGACAAAAGTTACAGAGAATTTGGATTCGCGATTGACTATCTTGTCAAAGTATTTCTGCTGTTTGCTCTGTTTTTTCGCTTCAGGAGGAATGAAAACATAATCGACGTTTAAGGGTAAAAATCCTGTATATTGCAGTACTTTTAAAATAGGAATGCAATGCTCTAGCGTACTCTTCTCCATAGTTATAGATTTTAACACGTTCTAATGCTGATGAGTGCCAAGGATACACTGGAACTACGTAGTTACTTCCAAGCCCTTAAATACTTGAACATTTGAATACAAAGACAAACATACTTTTGTTTTGGTCATGTTCTACTTCGCAAATTAAATAACAAATAATGTAGTCAAGTCTTAATTGTGTTAGTTTTTTGGGAGGTGGCATAATTCATTTGAAGATGTGGATCGCAATACTGTCAAATTAATTTAGAAATGTTTCGTCGAGATAATTGCTAATCAATTAGTTGCTACTTACTACAATAACTTACTTGCGGAATTAATTGTGGATGCTAAGTAAATAATGTAAATTCTAATAGCCTAATAACTCCCTCCCCTATGTAAATGCTGATGTTTTGTTTAATCTAATTAGGTTAGCCAAATAATGTAGCCGAATAATTTTATCGAAATATGTGATGACTTTATTAATAATCCTAATTCCACTGATGTCCTATGCACCTCTCAACGCAGGGACATGACGACTCTGCAAACATGTAAAATATTTTAACGAATTATACTACCGTGGGACTGTCATCTAATGTGGAATTGTCGCCACTGAATCAGCTTAACTAACGATAAATCATTTGATGCCAATAATTCAAAGTTCTAGGAAAAAATTAACCTGTCTTATTTCATAAAACTATCGTACAAATCAGAATGTGCGTGCTATCGCTAAAACGGGCAATTCGACAATCAATTTCACACCATTTCATAATTTTTAGCTGACACAATGTCTATGGTTAACATCGGGTTTTATTATAATATATACATAATATTATACTCTACTTGCCATTTGACGAAAAAACTTGAAGTAGTACAATTAAATTAGTGAGAACAACAGAACAAAACGTAAGGATTGTTGTAGAATTAATTCCATAAAGTCCTCCACTCCAGAATTGCAACGGACAAAAGAATTCTACGAAGTGTCTGTACTGGAGATACTCATGCGATTCAGTAGAAGGTGGTGTCAACATTTTCAAGTGCTTAATCCAACTCTCTTTTAGAGTAATTGAGTCCTTGTGTACCTTACCCATGGCAACTACCATGCCTGTAAGTCTAAAACCAATTCCGCAGGCGCCACCAATAAACAATACTAATGAAAAAGTATTTAAAGTATAACTGAGACAAAGAAACATGGCCGCACAGGTGTTAAAAAAACAAAAGGTTTTCGTGAAGAGAATAAAGTTGGAAAACACTTTGGTGTAATCTGCCATAAGATCTTCCAACTCGCCATAAAGATGAATGACGTCTTGCAGTTTTCTCTTGAGGAGAAAGGCATACCTAGGATTCTGATGTTCATTCTTTCCCAATCGGTCATGGGTAAGGATTTCTACCATCTTCGTCACCGACAATGGAAATGCAATCAAGGGGACGTCATAAATGAGAAGAAAAAATGTCATCGAAACAAGGATAAACAGAGTCTCCGCTTGAACTAGGAGCTGAAGAGGCCATTGATTTGGCATCATATCGTATCTCGACAAGATTTCCACTCCATCAATGTATTTAAAAATGGAACTTTCTGCTTGAAATCGCAGTGTTATTCCAGCAACCAGCAATCCTAAGAAATACATGTTCAACAAGCGACCGATATTTCTACCGTGATTTAAGTTCAATTTCATTGTTAGACAAGATCCAACGGACTCCATATCTAAAAGGATATGAAATTAATTGTGAGAGAATTATTTTAAGCATTCATGTTACCGTGATGCCATTTTATCAACTTGGTCTCAAGTCGATGCCAATCGTTGAGTAGTGTGATGAAAGCATTGTTGTCAATAAGAAAACTCGTGGCTACAAGTGGGAACCCTATAAAGAACCCAACTAGTATTGTAATTCTTGTCGTCATTGACACGTCCCCTTCTGAGAGAACTAAAATTACATGGGGCAATGAAACAATGGACCTTAGGATGAGATAAACGTGGAGTAGAACGAAGGAAATGGAAAACTTGGATTTACGCTGAACTATTTTGTCAAAGTATCTCTGTTGTTTCGTCGGATTTTTCAGTTTCTTTTCAGGGGTGACGAAAACATAATCTACGTTTAAGGGTAGGAATCCTGTATATTGCAGTACTTTTAAAATAGGAATGCAATGCTCTAGCGTACTTTTCTCCATAGTGAATGATTTAAAAACGTCTACTGCTGATGAAGTGGCAAGGACACACTGGAACTACGTAAGTTACTTCCAAGCACTTAAATACTTGAATATTTGAACACAAAGGCAAATATCCTTTTGTTTTTGGTACGGTGGCGGTCTGTTAGGCAAAGTCAATACTGGTAAAATAAGTTAACCAAGCCCTAATTTAATTTAATTGTTTGTTCATTTTCAAGTCCGAATTCATTTCAAGAAGTGGGGAGTACATTTCTGTCGAATTAATTTAGAAATGTGTTTGTTCGAGATAATATTTACCAATCGATATTAACCTGTCAAATAAAAAGTAAACTCGAATTCAAAATGTGACACTTATTAATTTTGATAATTAATCAAACCATCATAATCGAAATGAATTAAAGTTGTAGAAATTCTGGAAGGGATAATGCATTATCTTAATTTCAAAAGGTAGAATTTTCTTTTTTCTATTCGAAAGAGTAACTTAGAATAAAGTAATACCTACTGCCAAATAATGTGGAGTCTGACATAATCTGTCAGATAAATATTTTCCTCACCTTGTCTTTTAGTCACCTTCTTGTGGAAGTATTTATTAATGAAATCATGGAAAAGTTTTAACCTCTTCTTCAGCTTCTACTTCCATTTTATTAATTTTAATTCCCTGAATTGGTTGTATGCCTAATACAAATTAGTGCTAATGGACCCATCCCTAATGTTTTGCAATTAGTGTCCCCCACCTTTTATTCCTAAGGTTGAACTCGGCGACCTTGCCATTGAGCCATAATCCTACCTAAATATTTGCAAGTTGAGGCTTAAAGGACGGTAAAGATCATTTGGAAGGCAGCCAGTTCACAGGAATGGAGCAAATCCAGCAGCAGCAGTTGGCACTTCCGCTATTTGCTCAATTGCTTATTGTTGGGATTGACATTCTTGGAACTTTGTTTGCTTCCTGGAATTCAGTAGAAGATAGGCAGCAACAACGACAGAAGCGGAATTTTCGAGACACATTTGACTTTATCGTTGGTAAATTGCACTAATTTTAAATTTTAATAGCACATGTGCACAACAAAGAAACTAATTTTATTTGAATAGTCGGAGGTGGATCCGCAGGAGCAGTTTTAGCAAATCGTCTCTCAGAACTCCATCATGTTTTGCTAATTGAAGCAGGTGGGACACCACATGCGTTACTCGAAGTGCCCGTGCTGACCTACACACTTCATGGCCTAAGTCCCATTGACTGGAAATGGCGGACAGTCCCACAAACAAATTCTTCGCTTGGGCTTACAGATCACGTACATGACAAATAACAATAATTAATAACGAACAGACAAAGGAAATAGGAAAGACTCAAGCACTTTGCAAAAACAGGTTTTCCTTCACACCTTTCAATTTGTGAGTGCGTAAACTTGAACCGGAAATGCAATAAGATCTTAAAATAATGTATTGACCAAGTGTGAAAATAATTTTTTATTAATTGGAAACAGGTTGGATTCTGGCCAGGAGGCAAAGTCCTTGGAGGATCCAGCAACATCAACGCCATGATTTATATTCGTGGAATGGTTCAGGGTTTTGACAGGATCGCCAATGCTACTGGAGACCCACAATGGAAAATGGCCAATATGCTCAAATATTACAAAGGAATTGAAGACTACCACGGATACTTTGACAATGGTATTCTAATCTTCTACTACGCATCAGTAGTTTTTACATCAATTTAATGTCGTGTATCCAGGGCAACATGGGAAAGGTGGAAAATTGTCAATAGAAAAAGCCCATTTACAAAAAGTGACTACGCAGTTTTTGAAAGCGGGAGAAGAATTGGGCTACAAAACAAGAGACCCAAATGCTTATGGCCCTTTGACTGATGGTACCAATATGAATGTTTGTTCTAAAAAGAATTTACGGCTGTGAATTATTTCCTACAGGTTTTGCTCCAATGGATTTTTATGTGAAGAATGGTAGACGATGGTCAGCGTATCACGGGTACCTTAAAGACATTATAAACACAAGGCCTACATTAACCGTATTCAAGTATGCAACTGCCACGAAGGTATCAACAGACTGACATCATTCAGCACCAGCTTCTTCATGTGTAATTTGCTTTAGGTTTTATTCGACAAGAAAAACCGGGCAGTAGGGGTAGAGTATATTCAAAATGGACGAAAGAACCGTGCCTTGGCGTCAAAGGAAGTGATTCTAAGCGCAGGTTCCATTCAATCAGCAAAGTTGCTCATGCTTTCTGGAATTGGACCAAAAGAACATTTAGAAGAGATCGGAGTACGAATTTTTAAATTCATTTCATCATGGTTCATTTCACAATGTCAAATATTGCATCTCTTCAAAAACGTGATTTATGAACCTAATCATTGAAGTTGTGTTACTTTTTCAGATCCAATTGAAAGTGGACTTGCCAGTAGGCAAGAACTTGCAAGACAAATATGGAGCCGCGGTTGGTCCTTTTATAGTCCAACCAGGAGCATCATTTCTCAGCGAGCGAGATTTGACACCAAAGACATTTGGCGAATGGTTCCGTCAAGGTACTGGGCCAGTGGAATGCTCACGAGTAGAAGGGACAAATTCATTTGCAAGTTCGCATGCAAAGGCAAGCGGCAGTGGAGATTTACCTGATATCCACACTTACCTCCTTGTTTGGTCACTGGATGCTCGATATCAGAAAACAGTTCCACAAGCATTCAACATCAATGACGAAATCCTGAACAAATACTTTGCAAAGGTGCGTGGATTAGATTCCTTCATACAACTGGTGACACTCAACCGCGCAAAGGGAACGGGAGATGTGAAATTAAGAAACAAGGATCCTCTCAGTCATCCTCTGATTGATCCAAAGTACCTCTCACATCCGGAAGATGTCAAAGTCCTAGTTGAAGCGATCAAATTCTCTGTGAAATTGATAGAGGAAACTAAAAGCTTTCAAGAAATCAATGCAACTTTGATCTCAATTCCACTTCCGGGTTGTGAACGACCAGTTTTCAAGAGTGACGGGTACTGGGAGTGTGTTGCAAGGCACATGACACTTACTGCGTACAAGTACTGCAGCACTGCTCCAATGGGGAACCGCTCTGACCCTATAGCAGTTGTAGATTCGAAATTACGGTAATAGATTTTTCATTTTAGAATAAACTTTTGAGAAATTGGAAACTGTTTTTAGGGTGTTTGGAACCACGAACCTCCGCGTTGTGGATGCTTCCGTCCTGCAAACAAGATTTGGACCAGTAAATCATCCGACTGTTCAAGCAATAGCGGAGCTTGCCTCGACATTTATTTTAAAGAAGTGGCAGGAAACTTCAAATTCAGTATTCCACAGATGAAAAACCAATTCACGAGTTCTCGTCAGTTTAACCTATTAGAACATGTAATGCATATTTGTACTAGCTCTTAATTCCAGCTGTTAACCCGTATCAGGATGCAGTGGACGTGTAAGAGATGGCGTTAGCACCAGCAACAATATTGTAAGAAGTGGGAAACGGCGCGTTTTGAGTAGTCAAAAAATAAAGAATTGATCAGAACGGTTAGCATAAAGCGTTTCCCTTTTATTCTAAAGCATGAGTTCAAAATTTTTAATTTTATTTGCAAGAATTGAGTGATTACTTCAAAAGCAAATAACCACTAGAGCCAGTGATCAGTTCTGGAATCTTTACCAAATTCGTTGTGTGACATCCCATTTTAACAGAACCGATGGTTGCACCTTCTGGGACTCCTAATTCCTGTACATCGCGCAGAATTACTGGGATGTAGTAAGGAGCTTCACCAGCTGGAATGCAATATGCTTGTCCTGAATAATTAGGTCCAGTGTAGACTGTCCAAGGTGAAGTTCCCATTAAAGCTAACGATTTCACAAAAATGGAAACATGAGGGGCGTCTTCCAGAACAACTTCTTCCAAATCTTGCCAGTTCCTAGTTTCGTAGAGCGTGATTGAAGGGATTTTGTAGTTTTCAGGAGACCCAATAACACGTGCTGAATTCATAGTCACTCCGCCCAAGACGAGGCATACTTCAGTATCTTCCTCGCCAGGTGGAGGTACTGACCACATCAAAGACATCACGCAGTCACGAGCTTCATTGAAATTTAAATGCTCGTATAAGATGTAACTATTAGTGAAAATGCGGGTTAATTTTTGTATTAAAAGAAAGTTAAGTCCTTACACTCCTTCCAAGCTAACTGGAATTTTGTCATTGTATGGATCCCAACCGTAATTCCTCAAGTCCGGCATGCTGTTTTGGAGTTGAACTCCTTCTCCAGTACAGTCCTGTCGATTTTTGTATATCGTAGCCCAAGGTTTCCTTCCTTCAATTGCAACAACAGCTACAACGAAGCAAATCACGAGTAGAAAATTCTTCGCCATTTTTGACACTTTGTCACCTGTCACATATAGTTGATAATTGGACTTGCTGCATTTATACCTAACAAACAATTGATTGTCATCAGCTGAAACTTGGAAGCTTATCAATTTTGTTTTGGAATTGAATACTCGATGATAACCTTTTGATTACCACCGGCGTGCAGCTCACTCCAGACTTAAAAGTAAAGGTTGAGTTCATGAGTTTTCGGCATATGGTATGCGCATAGTTATTAGGCGGGGCTCAGGTAAATTTGTAGAAAATAAAAAATTGGTGTTTAAAGTTCAACTTTTTCAGTTCAAACGAACACAGGCATGGTGGATTTTGTGTTGGGAATTTTTTTGAAAAGCGATTGAAAGTCGCCAGTGATGGTTTAGCATGGGGTTTGAAGTTTAGGAAAACCGCCTCACTCAAGTCGGAGCAAGAGTGAAGCAAATATCCCATTTCTAAGCCAAAAGCGCCTGCTTGTGTCCAGTTAATAAGATTTATACAGTAGTTTTAGTTTTTGTTTTAGTCAGAACTTTGACTTTAATTTGTTATTGAACAACTGTTAACACTTGACCTTCACATTATCTCGCTAAAAGTGTTTACTACTTACAGAAAGTTGGTGTGAATGAAGTGTTTTTATGGAGCGCGTGCTCAGTGCGGACATTATGTTAGCTCACGCTGTCGTTTTATCTTGTCTAATTTGGGTGTCCAAAGAGTAATTTTGTTATTGTAGTTTAATTAGCATATGACATCATTCAACCTGAACAAGAACCGGTTTAACCGAAAATTATTGTTTGTTAGCAATTATATAATGTACATTTAAAGATTCCTTACTAAAGACATCAAGCTAACTCCTGTCTAATTAGTTTGTTAGAATAATTATTCAAGTAATAAAAACCATCACAGAGGCCACTAGGCTTTCTTGCCATCATCAGATGGAACGCAAGGCACGGAACATCGTGAAAACCAAGTTCATCCTTATTTCCATATTTTTTCGATCCAAAGTGCAAAAGATAATACCCTGGTATACACCCCGGCACACCTGCTCCACACATTAACCCCCCAAATGAAGTTATTCCAAGGACCACAGCGGTATCCGCTAGATGGTACTTGTCGTAGCTCAGTGTAAGGGGTCCTTTAGTGACAATAAGTTCCTTTGTGACACTGTGCGACACTTTTCAGTGTCAAAAGACATCACACCCACGGCAAATATTGGTGTTTGTTAATTATGCTTTTGACGCATGATACAAAACTCGAAATACGTACAAGTTTTTGATTCAATGTTTCAATTATAAAATTCCGGTCAAAGGACTTCGCACGTCAGCAAATTGTGATTATACGAAAATAATATCTGTTGTCATAATTTGAATTGTTTCGATTTTGGTTATTCGTATTTGAAGGGTAAATTGCATTTTAGTAAAGCTGAATTTGAAACATAGGTGTGCAACAGGAACAGAGTCCCTCATAAGTTGAAACCTTTGGTGTTTCTATTATGACACGTTGCGCCGTTAAATGTGACAAAACACAAGACGAAGTACCAAATTATCATTTCCATAAAACCTCAGTCTAGACCAGGTTAGACCACTTTGTTAATTGGTTTAAACTTTGTTAACCAAAGAGAATTATCTGAGCGCGCCGTACGATTGGTCCTTTTCAGTTTTCTGGTAAAGATGATTTGATTTGCAAAAGTACAAATAGGCCGTAACTAAAACTCAAGTCCTTCACACTTCGTACATTTCTTACATTTCTCAGATATAACCAGTGACCATGGCTCATCCAGTAGTCCTTGGCGAGTATGAACGAATCACCATTCGGCGGTCCACTGCGGATCATGCTGATCGCAAAAATATGCCTATCGTTTGGATCAACCCTTTCACTTTCTACTTCAAGTACGACGCTGGTAACGAACAAATCTGGACCTATGATAGGGAAAAGCATGCCCTGTATCAGCTTGCTGACAGAGTTAAGCCCACCTCAACAACAGTAACTATTGCGAAGAAGTATTCTCCAATCGAGGTGACGGATTTTGAGCCTATGATAATGGAAGTTGGGACTTTCACGAATAGCAATGGGGATTCAATCAGGATCCACGATAACAATACTGCCGACTTCAAAGGACAGACGGTGCACATTACTTGGGTCAACGAATGCACATTTTATTTCAACATCAACGGCGCAGATCAGTTTTGGATCTACGACCCTCAGAGTGCACTTGGCTACTTGAAACTCAATAGTGACGCAGGCTGTGTCAATTATGTCTTGACTCATCATGTAAACAATACATACTTTGGCACCAAAGACAACATATCGTATGAGGGGTAACAAGCTCTGCACGGGGATTGTCCAACGTCCTCCTTAGTGTCGCAGTTTCACTTTCTCCCGGGTGAGATTCCAAAAATCACGGAACAATAAAAACGAATTAAAAAAGTATAAGAAAATTACAAAGATACAAATCTAAATTCTATAATAAACGGCAAAAGCAATTCTGGCTGATGACTAAACGGTGTTATTTGAGTGTGAATTAATTTCATGTGGAATATTTATTTTACATTATGACGCAACTGACGCACAGTTGTCTTACCCTTTTAACAATCCTAAGAACTTCATTTTTTTTAATGAGCATCCATTTATTTACAAAATTAGTCCTAAGGTCCTAGTTAATTTTGTTTTATCAAGACAGAAACTACGCAAGAAATTATGAAGGCGTTCAGTCCCTGCATTCCGAAATTTTGTGTGCGCATGAGTTGTCAAACGTTGTTTACTTTGGGTGTGCAAAGAGTAATTTTGTTATTGTAGTTTAAGAATAGCATGACATCATCCAAACTGTACTTAGAACATGTTTAACCAAAAATGATTGTTTACTAACAGCTATACATTTTAAGATGTAAACAGATTTAAGGGTATTTATAACTAATATAAACTAATACTTGAACTAATCAAGTTTTAAAAATAGGATTTCATAGTAAAAAAAAACAATAACTTACGGCATTGTTTTTCCAAAACCAAATATCATAGATTAGATTTGATAAAAGAATGAAATTGACAGAACACTGCGGTTTAATTGGAGCGAGTTCATTATAAATATGATTTTTGCATCAACTATTCAGCCAGTTAGAACAAGCAGTTCACGTTCATTTAACAGCGATGAAGTCCTCTACTCTTTTTTCATTTTTGCTAGCAGTCTGTGGAATATGCCATTCTGCAGAAGTAGGGATAAAATCCTTCAATGACTACCAAGTTTTGAGAGCCACGCCAGAAAATGAAATCCAATATCAAGCACTGGTGGAACTCTACAACTCAGGAGCTTTAGATTTCTGGGCTGGACCTTCAAAGACAAATCCAACAGACATTATGGTAGATCCAGTTCGTCGAGACGAAGTCCAAGAATACTTTAAACATTATGAAATCCCCTTCACTGTTTTCATGGAAAATGTCGGAAAGTAAGTTTCAGAAATGTGAAAACCCAATTATAAATGATTTACATTTGTAAAATTGTAGAGTAATTACTGAGCAAAGTAAATCGAAATTCATGTCGGATGAAGGAATGAATTGGATCGACTATCAGCTCCTCGATACGGTGAGTTCATGCAAAATAAAAATTTACCAAGGGTCAGTGACATTTTTTTCCTTCAGATCTACAATTGGCTGGATGAACTGGTCTCAAAGCACCCAAATCTTATTTCAATCACAAAAATTGGACTCAGCACTGAAGGTCGTGACCTTAAAGTCATCAAGATCTCTAGTGGTGGAAGTGGAAAGAAAGCATTTTGGATCGACGCAAGTATGTTGTTGTTTATCTTTAAAAAAATCCGCCTAGGAGTTCATAACCCTCTAGACACTTTGGAAAATCCGAGTTGTTTGATAACAAAGGATGATGACCTCATTTGTTTATAGCAATTCACGCCCGAGAGTGGATTAGTACAGCAACTGCCACGTACATTATCAACGAGCTGGTGACAAATTCTGGAGATTATAGTCACCTTCTTGATGTCCTTGATTTCTACATTCTTCCTGTCGTCAACCCAGATGGTTATGCTTATTCACACAGCACTAATCGAATGTGGCGAAAGACAAGGTCAAATCACAATCCACAGTCTAGATGCTACGGCGTTGATGCCAATCGGAATTTTGGATTCCATTGGGGAGAAAACGGAAGTAGCGGTGATCCTTGTGATGAAACTTACCGTGGCCCTGAGAAATATTCAGAGCCAGAGGCATCGGCGCTAAGAAACTACATAGAGTCCATGAGAGATACGGTAGAGTGGGATACTTTCATTACCCTCCATAGCTACTCACAGGTGAATTTCAAAATGAAGAGCAATTCCCGCCATGAAATTGACATTAGTTTTTTCTGATAGTTATGGATGACTCCATGGGGTTACAGTGAAGATCTTACGGCGGATTATGCAGAACTCGTGAGTTTAACAACAGAAATGATGAGTCGGAAAATATTTTTTTTTCAAACTAGAAACGCCTGGGGGATGATGCTGCAAAAGAACTGAAAAGCCACTACGGCACGGAGTACAGAGTTGGAAATGCTGCCAGCATCCTTTGTAACTTCAAAGTGTTCATAGCACAAATGGAAGTTGAAGTTTAATCTGAATATTATTGCAGATTACTCTTCCGGAAGTAGCAGAGATTGGGCTAAAGGCGAAGGTGGATTCAAATACGTCTTTACAATTGAATTACGAGACAAGGGATTCTATGGATTTCTTTTGCCAAAGGAACAAATCGTTCCCACTGTCACAGAATCCTGGGCTGGAATTCAAGTTATTGCTAAGAATTATCTTAAGCGTTAAAAGTAATACATAATATACACAAAGATTCTTTTGCTAAAAGAACAATTAAATCAATCGTACTGTGGACAGTCAAGTCATTTGGAATATTAGATACTATTGTAATAGGTTCGATGATTAAAATAAACTACACTTAACATGATTCTACAGACCTTAGTTTCTGAAAGCGTTTGGAAGACCGGTATTTTTTTACTTTTAAAATGTACGAGCTGTTTAACACAATTTTGAACGGAACCGACTGACACAAAAATGCGTTCTTTCATTTCAAAATTCCTCCCACCTGAGTTTTCCCTTCTCATTGGATTGATTCCCGTGTGCAGCACGGCATTGTGTCAACATATTATCTTATGCAGAAAAAAACCCGACAATGTAAATCCCTAATTTTTTTTTCACGAAGTTTCCAGCATTACTTTTAAATGGGATGGCTATTTGATTGAATCCGGTTAGCTTAAAAGCCTAGTGTAGGAGTTAAATATAACTCATGCCCCACTGGCCTATTTTGTTTCACGGAGTCTGTAATCTTTCTACTACTCTTGAGGAGCTGACTGGTGGTTGGTGGTTGGTGGAAGATGTACCATGTAATCCAACCACATTCAACCTTTGAGAACAATTTCATCACCCACTCAAGAATATTCTAGTGCCTATATAAGCATCACAGCTAGACCAGTTACAATTATATTAGTCATACTAGATTATTTAACTCAAAGAAGAGTTTAAATCAAAGTGGGTTGGGTCCTTCAGAACTACATTTAGCTTTTTAGTAACTTGGGCAACGCGACTTGGTCAAAGTTCATCCGTAAAGGTACACTGCACACTGTACTGTGCAATACGTAAATAAATAACAGTGATAAAATAAAAAAATTATTTTTTCAGGCCATAGATTTTGATCATCATGGAAAGTTTAAAAATACGACGAGCAGAGCGAGGTGACTGTGGGTTAATCTTTGAGGGAATTCAGGAATTGGCAGCACACGAAAAAATGTTGGAGCACCTTAAAATCACAGTCGAAGGTAAAACAAAACTTTTTTTTAAAATCGGCTCATAATCTGGTATAATGTCATCAAAATAGATTTGGAACGTGACGGCTTTGACTCAGCCTCGCCAACGTTTAAGTGTCTCATAGCCGAAGTGAAAGGAGATGCAACTACTACATCCTCCCAAGATGGAATTCCAATTGAGCAGCAGGACATCAGTTCGTCCGATTCTGTGAAAGCCGCTGGATATACGTTGTACTTTAGCAGGCATTCGATGGAAGGAAAAGCACTGCACATGGAGGATTTGTACGTCCGGCCTGCATATCGCCGTCTAGGAGTTGGAGAAAAGCTAATCCGAGCTTTGGCACAGGTTTTTTTTATCCTAATCGATCATTCATCAGCAATTATTGATTCGATTTTGTTAACAGGAAACTATTGATGGAGGGTATTGCCGATTGACTCTGGAATGTTTGGGTTGGAACAAGCCCGCTATGGATTTGTACATGAAATTAGGAGCCATTGATCTAACTAAGGATGATGACTGGCATTGTCTCCGGTACACGAAATCGATTCTCCCAATAGTCGCCAGTGGCCTTGCTAATTCTTCATAGAAATGGAGACTCTGTGGCATCATTTCCACTTCCGATTTGGCAACATCGAGGCTTTACTATTGTTTAAATATTGAATTATTTCTAAAATATTGTTATTATCGAAATTAACTGTACATCCAACGTATTTAGCAATTGGCTCGTTTGAATTATAATTTGGAATAGAACCCACTCACACAAAATATAAAAACTACAGTACTAGTTATCCACTGTGAGCTAGAATTTCGAGGATGCTCACATAGGTTCCAGCTACGCAACCTATAACGCCGAATGAAAGTAAACTCAAGTCCTTAAGCAGACGCCAACGCATGGCTCCATATCCAGTCGCCCAGTTGGTACACAAACTGAAAATTGGCGGTAGAATTAGTCCAAGGGAAGAGGCACAGAGGGCTCCAACGAGTGAGATGACAAGTCCCAAATTGGGCACGCATTCTGCCAACGCAACTACAAAAAGGAAATCAAAGGTCAGAGAACCTTAGAATTTCTAGATTTTAACTTTAACGTACGAATACTTACATGTGAATAAGACGAGCGACGTTCGGAAAGCGTATTCTGTGACTCTTTGAGCTCCCGCTGGGACCAGTTTTGAAACTATGGGCCAAGCAATGGACATAGGAACGTAGAATTGTAGTGCATATGACAAGAAAATGGAAAGGGCCATCACTAGTCGTACGGCAGACGCTAGCCTGGAAATTGGTAAAAGTGTTTGGAAGTTTTTAATTTAACTGTTTAATTTTCATTACCGGTCGCCAGTTGGAAGGTTGATGGTAATGCTACCTGCTGCGTCTGCGCCATAAGCAAGGTACCCAAAGAACCCGACAGCGATGTAAAGGATTCCAACGATGGTCATGCTGATGTTAAGAACTCCTCTCCAGCCTCCAAAGTCTTGAGGACGTTTCATCTTATTCTCCAAAGGCAAGATCTAAAGTAGGAAAGAAATTAAAAACTGTGATTAAAAATATTTTTTAATTTACCATTCCAATTCCTTCGAATGCGTAAATTGCAGTTCCAAAATATAGAGCCAGGTGATCCAAACTTGATGAGAAAACGTTAAAGTTTTCTCTCCCTGTTATTGGCCGGATATCGCGGAATATGTAATAGAAGATGATTCCAAGGCCAACGCTCATGCAAATATTTGCAATAGTCATCACTGGAGAAAGAAGTTTCAGATTTCGAATCCAATTCAAGAATATCAAAGGCAGGAGAAGAATAGCCAAGTACAATTTGACACTCAAGTCGAAATCAAACGTCTCCTTGATAAACTGCGTTTAGAAATTATAAATTAGTAACTATATACCTGTGTACCACGCACGCGCTTTGACATTACCAGTCGAAGATTTGTAGCCACAAAGACAAAATAGACGCAGCAGAAACCCAGTTGAGTAAGGCATAGGAAGGCATCAATGACGATTCTAAAGAAAAGATAATTAAAAAATGCGGGTGTTATATCACCTCCGGGAGCGTCACCTTGCGGCTGTTGAAAAAGGTCTGAGTGCCGGTGGTCCAAATTTGAAGGACAATTCTCCAACCTGTGCAAACGTCAAGGACGGCGTCCTTGTCCTCTTTGATAACACGCGTGCGCAGTTGAGCTGAAAATTACGGCCTAATTGTTACTTTTTAACTTTATTTTTAATTTTTTCAAATATTCGTACCAGCAGATGCATCGTATGGACGCATATTATGCCAATCACAACCAATCCAACAGAACCCACAGTTAACCCGGCATTTTTGAATGCTTCGGGCATTGCCAAAATCCCAGTTCCAATGTTGCCTTTGAGCAAGTGAATCGCAGTATCAAAATTCCTAGAACCTCAAAAGGCTTATTCAAAATACGAATAAAGTTCCACTTGAATCCCTTACGAAGTGGGATGATCAATTTTCCTATTCGCAAAGGGGTCGTATGGCGTTTCATCTTCAGCCGGTGTCGTAATTTCCACTCCATTTTGAATTGGCGTTAGTGCAAACTCCTGTGGCTTTTCATCCCCAGTGACATTAATCTGAACTCCTCTGAACAATAATTTTAAATTCCAATTGAAAATTAAAACTTATATTGTTATTAGCATACCCGGAATTGACTGAGTTGAGGATATTCATTCCAGCCACAGTGGAATCTGTCCAGTTATTCTTGTTCTTGGACTCCATCTACGTATTTGAACTTGGCGACTGCTCAGGGCCAAAGAACTTTAGCAATTGTGCCAACACGATATTTAAGGTTTACTTTGATGAACAAGAGTGCCGTCAGTTGTGTACTTTTACGACTTCAGAGGTCACACACGGGTCACTGCTCCTTTCGACTTGGGCTGCAGAAACGGCACTCCTGAAACTCACATGAATATCCCGTAGTTCTTGTAAAGTTTAGAAGAAATGAAGGAAGGCTAAAATATCAGAAAAGCTTTGACTCGACACTTTAGTATATGGAATTATGCAACATTTATGAAGATACCCTTTGTGCCATTTATCTCAAGGAGCACCCAAAACTCCATAAAACTTGAACAGACATGCTATGCATAAAGTGCAATTTAACATGGCATTGCCACCAATTAGCTAATCTTACATGACGGTCGAATAAATCTCCCCGTGCGCAGCTGGACGTTAAAATGAAATCAAAAAAGTTCAAATGCCAACTCATTAGGTCTTTATGAATTGCAATTTAAAGGATTTGTGATATGCTATTTTAATATCCATTAAATACAAACTAACATTTTTGCAATGACGCTATCGTATAATTTCAAAATTAAAAAACCTTATGGTATGAATTTTGAACTATGTTTACTGACCTCTTTGAAGAAGCAGTCGCCAGCCAGACAAGTGGGAATGTGAAAGTCTGGAATGCGTCGAGCTGGAATTGTTGATTCTTAATGGGGTTAGATTTGAACAAAGGGATATTAGGAGGCCATTAAATGTAAGGGGAATTCCGCGTGTGTGACTGATACCAAGGCGTTAACTGAACCATTATGATTATTAATTGCAATTAATCTAAAACGGAACATGCGGCACTACTCCATAATTTCCATCACTCTATATTCATTTATTTAATGGCATCGAATCATCCCTTTGATTTATCTTGTTAAACTAACTAAACGCGTCATAAGTCACAATTTATTCAGCTCAATTTAGTCTTCTGCTAGAGGAAATAAATTGCCGCTGACCTTTCCCTTGTGCTTACTCAAGAGCATGACCTTGTCAAAGTAAACTGCAGCCAAGGCAAAGCCACACGCGAAATGTAACTGGGGCAATGTGGAGCTTAGGCATCTCCTAATCTTCCAGGTTTATGACGTGAGTTGAGTTCCATTGAGTTTATAATTTTGTTCTAAACGAAATAATTCCTGACTTTATAGGAACAATTTACTTGTTCGTTTGACTCATATTGGTGCTACGTTCGAAAGCATTTCTTGTACGTACTTGTGAAGTTCTAACCTTAAACCAAGTGTCCCTTCTTTGTTTCTTGAAGCTTCTTTGAAAACAAAACTGTTATGAAGAGCTTTCGCGACACTTAATGGCCGAATGACGGTTTAAAAGGTCACAACAGTTGTGCTTACCATACTACACTGTATGCTAAGTTTTAACTGCACATTGTTTTTTTTTATTGGGTAAATGAAACGATTTATTTTACAATATTTACAGCATAATCGACGTCTTATTTCCTAGAAGCTGACACTGACGCACCAATATGCGATTCTGTCGAAAATTCCAGTTTTAAAGTTTACAAGTATAAAATTAGTTAGTAAAAAGTAGCATGTCATATATTGTCGCAAATTGTGGGATCATGCCGGCATCCATTACCTTTCTCATTAACTCTCCATGTCACCGGGCACTTCAAAACGATGTGTTTAGGGAAGTAACTCAGTTGAGAGTAAAAAAAATTAAGAAAATACATCGCAAGTAAAAAAAGAAAAGAAATCTTCCTCTATTAAAAAATTCAGGTTGTACGAAGCATTGTCAAATTACTGGAAAATGAACTGGGTCGCATATTATTATATTGTGCAGTCAATTTGAAGAAGGATTTCTGGAAAGGAAAGGCTGTCAAAGTTTCAATTGTTTCAAAAGATCATCCATCAATCAAAACTAGAGTTTAAGCAGCCGAGAGCCGAGATAACGGGCCGGAAAAGAAAATGTACTTTGACTGTGTTTAGATACTTACCTATTTACGGTTACGGTTATCTAAATTATATTATATTATATTATATTAAACACAATTAACCACGTAAAAATTATCGCTCGTATAAATCTTTCACTTATAAAATTCAGGTCCTACGAAGAATTATAGGAAATTGAGCTGGGTCGCATAATATTAAAGTCACTTTCAAGAAGCCTTTGACTATTAGCCGAAATAAGAGAAATTGTTATGCAAAAAGAGAAAATGTACTTGAATATTTTAAGATGCTAACTACAAAATCCGTGAAGAATAAAAGGAATTTGTTGTTTGTGAAACAATGTGCTTGTGCAGGGATTAAAGACTGGGACTGTGAGTTACAAACAGAGAAATCAATTCTGCATACTGCATTTTAGAACTAGTCTGTCATTCCAAGAATGTTTTAAACGCGCAGATCGTCCCATTCACCAATATTTTATTAATCTCAGGAAATAATAGTATTATTTCAATTTATTTTAGTGACGGCCATGCTTTATTAAAAGCAGTAGCAGAATTTAGAATCCATATGCACTTGTAGGCTGTTGCTCTGTTGTTGCTTTTGCAGGTAGCCAAGCATTTTTCATCTGTCACAGCGCTACATTTTGCATAATATCATCAATTACAAAGTTTATAATGCAAATGGGCAACAGATCTTTTCATTAAACTCAGTTTGAAATCATAATTTACACAGTAACAAACATCTTTTTCACAACGTGAACCCTCTGTGTCACTTGGGTTACAAAACGTTTCGTTGCAATCATTTTCCTTAATGCAAAGACTGAAGTGAAGTCTCCTAAAGACCAAAGTTTCCAAAGAATTCCACAAATTAAAATACTTTATACCCAAACATACGTCTGCATTCTTGGATTTTCCCGATTTACAACCCTTTTTCGCTTCCACGGCAACAACCAACAGAAGGAAACAAAGCAGAATTCTCTTCCCAGCAACCATTATTATGCGGATCGTAAAAGACTTTATTTTGATAGAGTTTCTCAAAGTGAACTCAACATAATATGAAGAATGCTAAGATTATTTAACACCAAAATTACAATCAAGGCGGAAAACTATTGTCCTTTAGTTCATCCTTCAATCAAAATGAAAGAATCAGGTCTTTAGTGACAGAGAGATGGTGAACCCGGAACGAAAAAGAATTACTACCTTCAACATCGTTTCGCTGCTCTAGATTATGGAAAGAAAATTAATAATAAAGGATGGACACAAAGGACCTGTTTCGGTAGTATTTTCACCATAATAGAGATTCTAAGTTTTGAAAAGACAGTGGAACATCGTCTCGTAGAATGAAACGTCCCGGCTGAACTTCATTTCATTTTGGGAAAAGTAATCTGTGACTACCTAGTGAGGTTGCTAACTGTATTCAATCATAAAGCATCCTTGAACAATGAGTAAAATTAATTTGCATATATAATCTAGATTTAAAAGTGTACGAATTAACTTTACGTTAGTACATAAAAAAATTAGCTTTATTACGTAAAAAAGTACTTTATATTGTTTTTGATCACAAGAAAGTTATTATGGAGGAATTCCCAAGCAAAAAATAAAAGTGTTACCGAAATTGCCACTATGTATATAATTATCAGCCCATAAAAAACGAAGTGGTAATTGCTTTATCGTGTCTTCATCAGCATATTTTTGCACCAATGTTTTCAATTCACTGTCCTGCTCTTGCGCTTTCAACCACACTGCGCTCCGTATTTTATTCCGCTCTTCGTCCACTGATCTTTTAGCCCCTAGCTTACTGCTTTTAACATGAATTTCCCTTTCTGGTTTTTCTCATTAGATTTCCTGACTCTTAGGCAGGCGCATAAAGTGTCTTGCAGCATTTTCAATTTTTTTATGAAAAGATCAATCTCAGGGATTTAATTGCTGGATTTGTTACTTGTAAGTAAAATACTCTAACGCATTTATTGTGAATCCTTTGATTCGGAGTTGTCCATGGGTGACCACTCTTGTAAACTCCTTTCGTGCCCACTTGGTTAAAGGCAAAAGCCTGTCATTAAATTAAATTAGTTCAGTTTGATGAGGACGGATGTTACATAAAACCTAATAAGCTTACCTTTTGGCATCCTGTCCAAACCAACAGAAAAATATACTGGGAAAATAATTTCAACTGGCCAAATCATTAAGGAATTTTTTTTATTGGTCAAACACATTTCAGCCTGACATTGCTTCGAGTATTTGGTCACTTCGATCCCTGATTACTTGTCCTGTCTTTACAAGTTGTTGGGTAATTACTGTCTGCGTCGAAGGTGGCAGTTGGTTGACCAAATCCTTTACACCAACCTGGATGTTCTCCCATGATCTTATTGCAATTCCGTATGCCAGATGAGCCTGTTCTTTGTCCAGGACCCTGTCTTTGATTGCTAGTGCCATTGAATTCAAGGGTTCTAAAGGCCGGTTGGAATCGATGACGTTAGATATCTTTTGTCCAATCGCCTTATCAGCAGCCGTTGCCCTTTCTTTGATCGTGGAGATGCTCATTGTGACTTGGGTGATTGCCACCTTATTCCAGAGTTCAATCCATTCCCATTCGATAGCGCGTTTGTCTAATATGAAAAGAGTTGAATTTTTAAACTGCGTATCATCTTTCATGTAATTCACAAAAACTTACTCAGGTTTGCAGCAGATGTCCAGCCTATCAAAACAATAAAAATGACAATTGTCAGCTTCATTTTGCAAGTTAACCTTTTGATGCTTCCTTCACGACTTTTGATCTGATATTGATGCGGAAACTAAAATGCCTTTTACCTTGAAGTATCAAAAGCCTTCGGTTGACCTCGAAAATAATTTTAATTATCAATTGACATTTGCAGGGTTTATCTCATTTCCCTTTTTTCCAAACTGCTGATGGTCATAATTCAAGGATTAAAAAAGCACTTCAGTTTTGATTGATTTGTACTTGAAAATTAAACGTTCCAAGCATTGAAAAACGTTTTTCGTTGGTACTTTAAAGGGGATTTACGTGCAAGATTCGTTACAAAAAAATCAGAACTTAGAGGAAAAGAAAATGTACTTGAATATTATAAGATGCTAACTGCAAAATCCGTGAAGAATAAAAGGAATTTGTTGTTTCTGAAACAATGTGCAAAAAAAAAATCAATTCTGCATACTGGATTACTACCTATTAGATATATATTTTAAATGCGCAGATCGCTCCATTCACCAATATTTTATTAAACCCCAGAAATGATTGTATTATTTCAATCTATTTTAGTGACGGCTATGCCTCATTAAAAGCAGTAGCAGAGATTAGAATCCGTGCACTTGTAGGCAGTTGCTCTGTTGTTACTTTTGCAAGCCGCAACGCACTTTTCATCTGTCACAGCGCTACATTTGTCCTAATAATATCAATTACACATTTGTTTATAATGCAAATGGGCCATAACAAACCTTTTCATTAGACTCACCGTTTTGAATGTTGTGGGGGAACCATCATAATTTATACAGTAACAAGCATCTTTAACACAATCCGTATCCATAGTGTCTCCTTCGTTACAAACGTCAAATTTACAATTACCTGGACCAGTGCAAAACTGAGGAAAAGGCTAAAGGCCAAAGTCTACAAATTAGAATTCCACCAACTTAAAATATTATACCCAAACTTACATCTGCATTTTTGGATTTTCCCGATTTGCAACCCTTTTTCGCTTCCACGGCAAGAACCAGCAGAAGGAAACAAAGCAGAATTCTCTTCCCAGCAACCATTATTATGCAGATCGTAAGACTTTATTTTGATAGATTTATGGAACGTTTCTCAAAGTGAACTGAACATAATATGAAGAATGCTAAGATTATTTAACACCAAAATTACAATCAAGGCGGAAAACTATTGTCCTTAGTTCATCCTTCAATCAAAATGAAAGAATCAGGTCTTTAGTGACAGCCAGAGTTGGTGAACCCGGAACGTAGAACTATTTCAACATCGTTTTTGCTGGTCTAGATTATGCAAAGAAAATTCAAAATGAAAGATGGACACAAAGGACCTGTTTCGTTAGTATTTTCACCATAATAGAGATTCTAAAAGTTTTGAAAAGACAGTGGAACATCGTCTCGTAGAATGAAACGTCCCGGCTGGACTTCATTTCATTTTTTAAAAAGAAATCTGTGACTATAGTGAGGTTACTAACTGTACTCAATCATAAAGTACCCTTGAACACTATGTATTTTATTATAATTATGTGAGATGATAATGAAAATAGTTGGAAACCAATGAGTAAAATTAATTTGCATATAATCTAGATTTAAACTTGTACGAATTAGCTTTGCGTTAGTGCATGTGAAAATTAGCTTTATTACGTAAAAAAAAGTACGTATATATTATATTGTTTTTGAAATTTTCTCAATAAAGTTATTATGAAGGAATTCCCATGCAAAAAATAGAAGTGTTACCGAAATTGCCACTATGTATATAATTATCAGCCCATAAAAGACACTAAGCGGTAATTGCTTTATCGTGTCTTCATCAGCATATTCTTGCACCAACGTTTTCAATTCGCTGTCCTGCTCTTGCGCTTTCAACCACATTGCGCTTCGTACTTTATTCCGCTCTTCGTCCCAAATCATCCACTGATCTTTGAGCCCAGCTGAAATCAAACGAAGAATAATATCGTTGAAATATTGGGTCAACGGAGATCCTTTTGTAAAAGCCCAAGTGACGCCAATGGAAAGGTCAGCGTCCTCACTCTTCACAAACAGCGCACGCGTTTGACTTGATGACATGGAAGTATTAGAGGAAATGGCGTAGTCTCCTGCTTGTGCGTAGTCAAGACAAGCAGTATGATCCTTTAGCAGTGTTTGAGTAACGCATTCTGCCGAAGAATTGACGAGCAGCATTCGTTTAAAAATTGCTTGATGAACTGGATCCTTTGACGTTGCTGTGTATTGGTATATAGCTCCTCCATAGTAACAGAAGAATAGAGTGTAGTCACTCTGAGCAAGGTCACGATGGGTCCTAGGCAGGGATGTACTTTGCATTGGCTTTGTCAGGGATGACATTAACTTTGATCGATAAGCTGTCCCAATTAATAGTCCAAATATGGAGGCTAGGAATAAAAGCATACGTGTCCTTGTTCCTTGCCATTTTATCAAACTTGTACACTGATCCATGAACAGTTTGAATACGTTCATGGAAATGATGAGGAGAATGTCCTTCTGGATTTCAGTAGAAAGTTTGCATTGTTCAAACTTTGAATTAGCATACATTGAAAAAACAAAGAGAAGAGCTGTTCCGATTACTGCAATCCAAAGAAATAGTTGAAATGGTAAGTAAATGGATTTCCAACTAAAGGTCTTTGGTGGTAGCCGAATGTAGAAGATCCGAGTGTATCGATCCAGATTAGTAGTGTAATCGACTACCCTGTCACGACTAATATGAAGAACCAATCATAATTCCAAAATCGACTCTGCGATGAAAAATATCACCAACGGCGCCATTCCAAGTGCCATTGCTTATTCTACGGCCTGTAGCACCGACACCGCCACCGGCAATAATATTGTAAGTAAAATTAAACTGGTGACTGCATGCTTTCAGAATTTCATAATAGACCCCCTCCCCTTGCAATAATGAGCCATCCTTACTCTTCGAGTGGAACCGAATTTTCTCTGGAAATGAAGTTATTGCTGCCCATAGGGTCTTTCCATTTAAAAGATGGGAGCAGGGCCGAATCGAATTTAGATCGCAGTTTTGAATTAGTTCAACTACACCCTTTTCATCGTTCAGAACCAAGTAGTTTTGAATACGAAATCTTGCACCATAGTCACTCGCAATTGATTGAATCCCACTAGGACTTGAGATTTGAATAAATGTGTCTAAATGAGGACGGACTATCCTGCTACCAAGAAGTGAGTTTGTCAATTCAAGATTAATTGAACTGTCATTAGAGTCTGGGGCAATCAATACAATGAAATTCCATGACGAACGACCTCCAGGGAAATGACAAGAGTAATAAATATCTTCGTCGTCGAATTCTCGGTCAAAGTAAGTTAAGTTGTGTTTCTGATTTACGAATGTCTTTACCATTACGACGGTAGGGTAGAGCAGATTATGAAGCAATTGAAACGACTGTCCAAATTTGATTAAGCCAGCAGAACTGTCAGTTGCTACCACCCAAGTGTGGTTCAATGAGTGAAACGGAAGGTTGTGTAGTTCTTCTAATTTGTAATGTAACGGTTCGTCACCCACGGCACTATTAAGAAACAAATTAGTGCTCAGCACTATGGCCAGGAGAACAGTTTTGGATACGGTACGTTCCTGGAACATTCTTTGTGGTGGATTTCCGGTTTGAACTAATTCGGAAATAATGTCGACTTGGAAGGTATGGACAAGATAGTGACACATGCAAATGGATTAATGTCCCAACTTAATTTTCTATTTTGTGCATAAGTGCTTTGTCTTGTCTGGTAGTCATTGCCTGACATGTTAATGACCCCATTTCCCCGTCCATCTATCATTTTGCGACAATTAATTGAGATGAGCAAACAATATGTCAGATAAAACCGATTCCTAAGATTTCCAATTGGAACTTTAATTCGAGGAAAAACAACCCGAATGTTCTGCTAATTATCAATTCATATTGTGTCGTGGTACCTTAAATTAACTTGTCAATGTACCCCATCATGCGTTTACTGTATGGAAATAACGCCAAAAACGAATGTCTTCAAAGCCGGATTCAATGCAAAGCAGACGATTTCCTCACAAAAAGAATGAATTTCGTGTACAAAGTTACAAACTCGAAATTGAACGTTTTTTTAAAATAAATTGCTGGACGCCATTTCTCTCCTTTGAGAAAAATCCTTTTGTGGATGCCCATCTCTGGTTTTGTGTTCAGCTGGGCATGGCAAGTGGCTCTTCACACAATCCCGAAATTAATTTATTTTAAGTTTTCCCTTTCATGTTTCAAGTTTCAAATGACAGTGTATTTGGTACATAAATTCATTGCATAGGTTCCACAGGTCAAGTGAGGTCATTGGCCCTATCTCGTGATGTCAGGAGTGACGAGTTGTCGTCAGTGTGGTTGCAGTGAGATTGACACTGACCCCTCCCGTGGAGATGCAGTTTGCACTAGTTGTGGTTTCGTGCTGGAGGAGTCGATCATCGTGTCAGAGGTCACCTTTGAAGAAAACAGCCATGGACAGTCTTCAGCCGTCGGTCAGTTCGTCTCAGCTGACAGTAGAGGCGGCGGTGGGGCTGGAATCAGTGGATCATTTCATACGAACATTGGCAAGGAATCTCGGGAGATAACGATGAGGGCAGCAAAGAAAAGAATAACAAATGTCGCACAGCAACTGAGGTAAGATTGATTAACCTTTGACACGACAACCTCCCATGACGTGCATTTCTCTTTACAGGCTCAACCAACACTGTGTTGACGTGGCGTTTAACTTTTTCAAAATGGCACTGGACAAGCAACTGACAAAAGGACGGAAACATGCACTCACAATTGCTGCTTGTGTCTACATGACATGTCGAATGGAAGGAACTCCACGTAGGTCAACGATGCTCTTGAGTTTTAAGGTCCAATTAGGAAAAATTGTTAATTTATTTTGCAGATTTGCTGATCGACTTTAGTGATGTTGTGCAGATGGATGTGTATGCATTGGGACGAGCTTATCTCCACATCTCACAAGCTCTCTTCATCAACATCCCCACGGTGGATCCGTGTCTTTACATTCTCAGATTTGCACACAAATTCAACCTCGGAGCAAAGACACACGAAGTTTCTGTAACAGCACTGAGACTCGTCCAGAGGATGAAAAGGGACTGGCTTCACTTCGGAAGAAGGTACCCTGCAGCTCTTTAGAATGCATATTAGAATCCCGTTTATCGGCCAGTTCTTATTTTCTTAATTTTGAGATTCTACCATTCACAAATGTTATTTTTGTAGACCTTCAGGACTTTGTGGAGCAGCGCTTCTCATTGCAGCTCGGATACACGGCTTTTCACGAACGGTCCAAGATGTTATCAACGTTGTCAAAGTACACGAAACCACACTCAGGAGGAGGTATTAAAAACCAAAAGCTCCTTATTCCGCTTACACTGCTAATTTTTGTATTTTAGGTTAGTTGAATTTGGAGAAACGCCGTCTAGTTCATTGACAATGGATGAATTCATGACTGTTGACTTGGAGGAAGAGCATGACCCACCTGCTTTTAAGGCCGCACGTGTCAAAGACAGAGATCACCTACAAAAGGTGGAATAAATTATTAATGGGGTTCCTAATTTAAAAAGTTGGTATATTTGCAGCTTCTTGTGGATCACAGCGGCGTCAATGAGGAATTTGATGATCTGCAATCACGGATTGAGAACGAACTTGAGCGGAAGAAGAAAAAGCGAGTCCCAAAGCCGATCAATACTGAGAAGGAAAAGGAAGTCGAGTCTCGTGTAATTGAACAGATCAACCGCTCTGCAGTCAATGAACTCCTGCCCAAGCCTCTTCCCTTGGAAGCACCGATCGTCCTTCCAATACAAATCCAGGGAATAAAGCCAGAGAGTCCTGTTAAGAATGAAGTGAAGAGTGAACTCAAGATTGACCTTGACCGTCTCCTCATGCCTCCACCCAAGGCTGAACGAATTGGACCAGAAGACTTTGAACTAGAGAACAAAGTTGTTGCCAAAGATGAAGAAGAAGACTTGGAGGAAGGAGGGGAGCTGGACTTGACTGGGATTGACGACGGTGAGATCGATGGGTATATCATGAACGACCAGGAAGCGGAGAGGAAAAAACTCCTTTGGGAACAAATCAACAGCGACTACTTGGTTCATCAAGAAAGTAAGTGTTGGTCAGAGTACTTAAATAGGGTAGGCACATAATCACATACAGACACATTGCCTTGTAAATCTCTATGGTCTCTATTCATTAACTCTTGGTTTGGTCTTCAATTGCAGAGAAAAAACGTCAGTTGGAGGAGGATATCCAATCCGGCAAGTTTGACAAGAAGAAAATCAAGAGAGAAAAGGTTTCTGTAGACAAGTATCATGCAAAATCCGCAGGTAATTTTTTCATACAGCAACTTGCTAAAAACGGAATTGAGTGATGCTTGTTTTTGCAGGTGAAGCGATCAAAATTATGTTGGAAAAGCGACTTTCTACCAAGATTAATTACGAGGTTCTCAAATCCCTTGACTCTGGAGACCCAGGCACTGAGCAAGGGGTAGTTTCCCTGCCGAAAGTAGAGCCGGATGCAGACGATGAGTTTTTTACAGTGATCGAGTCAGGGCCAGTGATCCCAAGGAGGAACAGATTGCCGAAAGGAGATGAGGGACTGAGAAGTCCACGAAAGAGGTACAAGTCAGAATCGGAATCAATCGAGAGTCTCAGGAGCAGTTCCTCATTGTCTGTCACAATCGACCCCGATACGAAGAGTATCATACTCAAACCAATAAAGGTGGAAGGAGAGAGGGAGCACAGGTCAACCACTGCGTTTCCTCTCGAGAAGGAAGTGGTGCAGGAAGTGGTGATTGAGTCCGGCCCCGTCCAAGTGCCCACTCCACTTACTCATGAACAAGAAGAAGAGGACGAGGATGAGTACGAGGAAGATGAAGACGAAAGTTCCCTATCTGCAAGTCAACTTCTGACCCAGTTCAGAGGGGAAAATCCAGTTGAAGAAGGCTATGACGACTACTACTGAGAAATCTTAATTGACCTCTCAAACCCAACAGTATTATCAGAAATATCCTCTTATTATATTATTATAATATATTGTATTAGTTGACACCAAGATTTTAATGAATTCATCATGTGACCGCTAGAGGTCGCTGTTAATTTGTCAAAACACCAATCGTGTGCGCTCTTTCTGTTTAGGGAAGGAATGTCATCCATCCAACGAGTATCTTGATTAAAAAATTCAAACTAGGATATATAGATACCGCAGCAAAATGGTACTTTAGGTTGCCAATTTATTTCTGGTCTTTTGTTGCTATACAGATAAGGCCAAATAGCTGTTGCATAAAGCTAAGCTGTATTTATGCTTGATACTTGTAGTCACCTGTCTTATTAGGACCCAGGAACTTCCCTTCCAGCTTATTGAAGAAAGGATGAGAATTTCTGGACACGTTTGGAATTCCCTGGATAACATCCCAATGTTCTGTGATTTTTCCATTCTTGACTCTAAAGATGACAACCACAGCCGTAGCGATTGTCCCCGGCTCCCTCACTGCTCCCATCACCAATGTATGAAGCCAAACCAAATCGCCTTCAGCAACTACCTGCTCGATGGAAATCCCCATCTTCGGTGGTGCGTAACCGCTGGAGAAGACGTCCTTTATGGCTTGCTTCCCGTCTGCAAACAATGGGCTGTGTTGAATGTGGTCATCTGCTATGTAGTCATCAATGGCAGTCAAGTCTTGTTTGATCATCAATCGAGTGTAGAAATCAATGACGATCTTCTTATTCTCAGCAAGTTGGTCTTTTCGTGTAAGTGTTGAGGACGGTGGTGGCTTGTTAGGGATTGGTCCAAATCCGTATGGTGGTGGGCCTAGGGCATACGGACATGGTGGAAATCCTCTTGGAAATCCTTGTGAAAATACAGTAGAACTTCCCAGTCAACCAAATTACAGCGCTACGATGTCGTATCGATCACGATAATCCCTTCAGTCGATGGCGCTTCGACGGCGGCAAAAAGCGATTCGCTGTCGGAACGCCGTCGCCTCGAATCAAAAAATGTCCGCGAAACTGCTGTTATATCACTGCGAGAAGTCGCTTTCTATTTTCGCTGGCCAAACGCTCTCTCTCTGCGTCAGCGCTTTCTCCACGGTGCGATATCCTCCCTGCAGCGGAACGATAGTGAGAATTCGAACTACGCATGACCTCAGATTTTCGTAATGTTTAATTAGTTTTTGGCATTCCTATACATAAATTAATTTAGCTTACAAAAAAATGAATATACCAAAAAATTCAGCTGCACATGATGAGTCCGGTCAAGCTGGTACGACTTCCTGGAATTAGTAAAAAAAAAAACCAATGACCATTTAGTGAAGAAGGATGTTTTTGGCTTGATTTGTACCTGGGGTACATTCTTCATGTTTTTCTTTTTCAAATTGTCACTCGCGTTCTTGAAAATTGTGCGGGCAATGGCTTCAATTTGGGACATAGTAGCACCTCCTTTTGTCAGTGGGTTCAGGCGAAGTGCGTCTATAAAAATGCATTTTGTCCTAAAATGTTTTCATTTGCTCAGATAGTATGAAACGTACCCAATAGAATAGTGTTCATTGGATTTGATCCAAATGCGGGTTTGTCTTTCGTTCCACACCAAGTGATAGCTGCACAGAGTTCAGGGCTCAAGATACTCTTAAGCATATTGACTGTTGCGTTTTCAGCATCTTTTCCACCTCGTGTGTAGAACCACTGCTCCTGTGAAACAAATTAAAAATGACACAATGTAATTTTTTGCTTTAAAATTGTATCTAAAAGAGTAGAAATTGAGTGATTTACCAATTTTTTCCTGAGTGTGTTTGGTTTCCCGTCCTCCGCTTGAGTTGTTAGGTCTTGGTTGAAATTATGAAGTTCTGTAATGGTGGTCATTGGAAATTTTGGAAGCCCTTTGAAGCTGGAACAGGCTGGAACACTCGATCCCCATGCAGAGCTCAAAATATTGAAAATTCTGTCAAGCTTAGACGAATTCTGTTCAGCCAGCAACCTTGTAGCCTCCACTTTAGAAAACAGGTCGAGCACTAGGGAATCTGTATTTGTACAACAACAACAACAATATAGCTTTGATTTGTAAAACCTAGCTAAGCAACAGTTTACCTGAAACAGCTGCATTTTGATGCTGATTTTCTTCTGCAAGCTGAATTGTAATAGGGTGTTCATTCTCCACAGTATTTTCTGAAATATTAGATTTTGAATTTAAATATTATCCAATAAGTTAATCAGCCCGAATGTTACCTGTTTGTGTGTTTGGAAATTCTACTAGATACATGTTTTGCTCGTCATGTTCCAGTGATCCAGCGGATTCGACCAAAGCCAAAATTGGTTCATTCAGAGTGGACGGAAATTGAGGCAATTCATTCAGAGGAACAGTTTTTGCAGACTTTTTACCTCTTGGGGCTTGTTCATCAGAACTCGAAGAGTATGTGCGTTTCTTCGAAATCCTTTTGGTAGTCTCAACGTCGCTTAAGTCAGAGGTGTATGTGCTTGTTTCAATTTTTTCTCTGGCAGCTTCATAAGTTTCTGAAAGGCAATAAAACTTGCATTAAAGATAGCCTCCTAATTTGGAACAGTATTTACCAAAGCTTTTGATTAATCTGATGTTGAACTTTTCCCAAGTTTCACATGGAGGACGGCGTTTTCTGACCGCGTTTCCCACGGACAAGCTTCTTCCAGGAGGCCAGAAACACATCTTCGCATCAAACGAGAGCCAAGAAGATGGGACCACTTCTGATTCGTTTGAATCCACAAAATGAACAATGCACCATGTTCCAGTCATTTCTTCGCTTGTGATTTTTCACCTGAATGAATCATTGGAAAACAAATATGAGTACCATTCAGGGAATAAGTCTGACATTTTGCTTTGATGAGAGAAATATTCCAGCTTTGCAAAGCGTCGCCTAATTTCAAAAGTTTGTAAATTCCAAGCTCACTCGATGGGCAGGGTATTAAATAGGCACTTTGTTTTTCCACATATTCGTACCCAACAATAAATGTTGAGTTTGGAACATCACCAGAAGTTATGAAATTCACCACAACTATTTTATGATTTTCTAGCATACAGTGATTGTTTGGGGGAACACATTTAATGACAAAGTTTTTAAACTTCAAAGCTTGATAAAATGGCCCTTGAAAATCCAAAACTGCTGATCTGAAATATTCATGAGCCAAAATAGGGTTGTCATTTGGAGTTGATATTTCCATATCCAAGTGCTCCTTCTCTGAGATCCTGTTGCACATTTGTTGAAGTGGTTGATTAGGAGATTTTAGTGAGCGTTTTAAAATCCCTAAATGGTTTTCAAATTTAAAACCACTGAAGTCGTCAAGGGGGCCCAAGTTTTGAACATCCCCTGCAAGGTGCACTAGCCCGTGCACATTATACGACATGGATTCTTTTCCATAGAGCTTCTCAAAGTTTTGAACAAAATATTTGAGTAACGAATTGGCGTAATCATTCAGTTGCTGACAGAGAGTTTGAGTTGATAATATTCGAATGGCTGTACACAGGACTAGAAGTAAGTTGTAATGATCTTCTGGAAGTACTCCTTTAGTTACAATTATTCCAGTGTATAGAATGAAATGCCTAAATTCTGTCGCCTTCCAACGGTCAAGCTCTGTCACACGCCTGGGTTTACGATTAAATTCACAACAAGTTTGATAGATAAGGGTGCTCAAATTGTTATTTAGATTTCCAACTGCACTGGTTTGAAGTCGAAAATGCTCAATAGCTCCGCGAATCCATAAACTGATTAGTTTCCTGACAACACCAAGGCAAACTAAGTGCATGAATTCAAATGGAAAACACTTGACCATGTCCAAGCACAATAATCTTTCGAGAGGGCTAGCACTGATATGGTGATCTTCATCTATTCTTTCTCGAAAGCTCATGTCAGTTCGAGGGTCAGCATCAACTTCTGAATACACAACACGATGTTTGTAATAATTCCCAGTTGACACACATTTACCACAGGCGGAATAACCAGAATGGCTCTTAATTCCTTGTATCCACGCCCGTGCTGGAGCGTCACAAATGAAGGCACTAATCGTAACTGAGAAATTAAGGTCATCTATAACAATGCCGTTAGAAACCAAGTCTTCGATTTCGGTTAAAAATTCGGAGAGATAGTCTGACACACTATTTGGCTTCACGGTTCCACAGTAAATTCCAATTGTGAAAGGATGAAGTGAATGACCTTTGACACAACCCAAAATTGGCCAAACATGTTTACAACTGCTTTTGAATAGAGGCAATCCGTCAATATTGAATTCCAGGATGAGATTTTGATTAAAACCTGCTAGATTTTCTATTCCAAATCGACGAAGTTGCAATAATAATGCCTTTTGAATGCCTAAATGAACGTATTTTCCTGGATCCAGATCCTTGATCACTAATTCTCTTGGGGTTCTGAGTATCGTCCGAGCGTCCTTAGGCAAGGTTGTGAAACCCGGAAATTTTCTTAGTGTCAGTAATAAATCAGATAAAGCAGTGTGTGTGATAGCATTTCTTAATGCCCACTGTGCAATTAAATGTCTGACGTCCACGGTTACTTTTGGAGGGTCACTTTCACTACTATCGAATTGCGGAATTGAACTTTCACTGCTTTCGACTTCACCTACTCTTCCTCTGTTTTCTAAGTCTGAGATGTCAACTGAAAGGTCAATTAATGAGTCCATTTCCTGCAAGGGATTGGCTATGTCAGGATCTTCTTTGTTCCTTGTGCTAGCTGAATTTGATCTGGAGTTACTAGAGTTGCCATTTAGCTTCCGTCGTGCTAGTTCAGTTGCGTATGATACTTTCCTTCTTATATGGCGAGGACTAACTAATTTCAGCCTACCCATTACTACGAAACAACAAGAGGCTTACGTTTATGTTATGTTTATCATAAAGTTAGCTAGCAAATACGTGCACTTACCGAGTATAAGTTGACTGCTGAGGACTTGAATATGGACGAAAATCTGGCAGTAACAATGAGTTGTACTGATTAATTGCTTGAAATTTGTAAATTCAATTTGGCAGTGAATGTCCAGTAGCACTTTTTAACAAAAGATCCCGCCTACTACTTTCGAGGTCGAATAGCGGCTGCCTCGCCGCATGAGATGGTCAAAGGCGAAAGTAGCTGTCACACTGACATCTACGATTCTCGTTCTCATAGAGCCATCTCATCGAATTCGAGGAGATACCGATTTTGATGAGAATTTCGAAAAGCGAATTGAGTTGTTCTGTTCGCTAGATATTCGCCATTGGAAAACGAATTTCGAATTTCGCCGCTACTTTCCGCTAAGCGAGTCGCTGCGACTGGTTGACTGGGTGTAAGCCGCTGCCCATTCAGCACTTTCACAGAGCTAGGAATATAGATACTTTAGTCAACATAAGTTCAGAATTAATCGTCGTTTACTTCTTGGTTCAGTATCAACGGATAGTCTGTGGGCTGATCCAAATGCATTTCCCATGTGGCATGTACAAACTTGTACGCAGAAATAAAAAACCACCTGGCTTCTTCAAGCATATGATTCTAGTAGGAACCATGAGGTAGTTTCACATTAATCGAGTAATAAGAAATTAATTTATTTTCAATTCAATCTATTCTCTCAGGTTCACTACAGTCCTACTCGGTCTCGTCGCTCTAAACTACGTCGCCGTCAGTTTTACCGAAACAATTAAGAGCTCAGCGCCTATTTTTACTGTAATTATATCCCGCCTATTACTTGGAGAGAGGACTGGCTTCTACGTTAACGTGTCACTGGTTCCTGTGATGCTTGGACTCGCCTTGTGCTCATCGAATGAGCTTTCATTCGACATAAGGGGATTCGCAGCAGCACTCTTAACTAATTTTACAGAATGGTAAGAAGGAATTACTCTAAAGATTTAATTTTTTAATTTAATTAATTTTTTAACTTTAACCTTATTTTTACAGCCTTCAAAATGTATATTCGAAGATGCTCATAAGTGGGGAACGGTACAAGTACACGTGAGTTAATTTTTAACTATTTGCACCAAAGGTTTTGATTAATTTTCTCTAATTGAATCGTAGGCCCGCCGAACTGCAGTTCTATACCAGCATGTCCTCAATGCTAGTCCAAATTCCAGTATCAATACTTTTAGTTGACTTGTCTGGTATACGGCAAAACTACTGGCTCCTCCTACCATTCATCCTCAATGGGATTTTCTTTCATTTCCAAAGTATTTCTGCCTATGTTCTTATGGACTATATTTCTCCAGTTACGCACAGGTACAAAATAATTATAATTCCTGATTGGATTTTCTGCAATTTTATTTTTATTTTTCCAGCGTTGCAAATACAGCCAAGCGTGCTTTCCTAATATGGTTGTCGGTGATACTTTTTGCAAACGAAGTAACCATCCTCAGTGGTCTCGGCACAGCGATTGTAATATCCGGGGTCCTTTTGTACAACAAAGCTCAAGACTATGATAAGCGGAGTCGAGAATCTTTAGTAATTAATTTTGAACCAAAGTTCTACGAGAAGCAAGTCCTGCTCGCGTGATGGAGGCCTTTAAATACCGCGCAAATTACATACTTGACTTAATAATTGAGATTGAAAAGTATTTAATTTTAAAACTCCAGCAGGATTTCTGGATTCACGCTTCATTTTAAGTCACGCAAGTCCCGTTTCATTTCTTTAGCCACACATGTTAATGTGATAACGAACTCTATAGCGTAAGTCTAATGAATAACGTCACACGCCGCAAGGACATCGTTCCATTTTAGTAGAAAAAGTTGAAGTAATTGGTTGTAAATGTGATACATTTGATTTATTTTTTAGTAATTACTGACCTAATCTAAAATCAGAATGATCATGCACACGTTCAAGGAATAGGAAAATGTGATTTCAATATAGCAATACTACTCTTTGAAACTTTAAAGTAAAACTTTCAGCACATACTCCCTTCACAGCTCGTCTATGAAATATGAATCTATAATTTTGGGCGTGGTGGGCTGAGAATTGGTGAACTGGTTTTTGACAAAAAACGAAGTTCTAATTGGACCAATCCGACACTTGTAAAAACTTATTCCAAGAATTTTCCTCGTAGAACTTATAAGATTCAGGTTTCTACCTTTTAATTCAAAGCAGTTTTCAATTCCTAATCGTCCAGGATGGAGCCACTTTTTGTCACTTGTATCTTTGCCTGTTTTCTTGGAGTTGAGAATCATCCAGTTCCGACATTCACAAATGGCGTCAGTTTTGTACACCAGCCTGTCCAATATGCTCACACCGTCGTCCATCAACCGCTAGGTAAGTCAAAAAAATTATGTATAAACTAATGCCAATTTTTAAATCAATTTTAACTTCCAGTTCATTACCGACTGAGCCCGGTGACATTTCAACGGAGTCAAGTTATTCAACCGCTGTTCTACAACCCATTTGGCTACCATTACCCACAAATCCCGCATGTCGTTCTTGTCCCACCTCCTGTTCAAGCCGTAGAGCCTGCTACTAAAGCAGAAAAGCCAGCGGTAGTTGTTGAAGAGAAAAAGGAAGTGGCCACGACCGAAGCTCCTGCGAAAGTGGTGGAGGCAGAAGCCTCAGGTCCAGAGGACACCGCTGAGAACAACATCCGCTCTGAAGCAGATGAAGTGGACGACTCACCATCAAAAAGCGATGACCTTGAAACTGAACAAGGTTCAGAGAAAGCTGCTGACGAGCAACCACAAGAACTGGATTCTAACGATGAGACGGACGACACTATTGGAGTTGATTCTGAGCCGACGCAGAACGACGACAAAGAAGAAGAAGAGTGACGCATGAGCCATATTTTATTAGGGATTTGATTTCTGGTGAAGGGTGTGGCGCAACCTTGAATTAATTAACTCTGCAACTAAAAAACTTGTTTTCTCTCCGAATTTGGATTGCAATTCATTTGGATTTCAGCGTGAGTCAATGTTGGAAATGATTTTTACAAATAGGATCAACGAGAAGGACGCAAGGGCCGCGAAGGAAGCTGCGTTTACGAGGATTGAAGAAGCAAAGACTTTTCTTGACCCTGAGCCGGCTTGGTTTTCCGCAATGCTCTCGTTGATACACAATCCATGGCCACTGTTAACATAGCCGTCAGCGCAAGTGCAGACGTTTGCAATCCTTGCCAGTAAGAATGCTTCTACCGCTGGGACCATGAATGATTTTGACATTGGGTAACCAACGGTATTCGTGATCCGTTCATCCTGTGTCTGCTTGTTGGAGTTCGAACTGTCAACAACAGCGGTGCAAATGGCGTTAGTGACACACGTGTAGTTGGCGCTCAACTCCAAATGGTCTCTCGAGTGATTGAGAGGGACTCCGAACGCAGCCCTGAAGGAACACGGGTAGCCGACATGTGCGAAACAGTCTACGTCTTCAGGTCCCAGCCTGCCTTTGACAGAGACAGAAGTATCTGGATCACACCGACATTGGTACTCCAGTGCATCTGTAAAGAAGAAACTTCATCATTGTCATCGTTCCTCATCATCGTCAGCCATGTCATCGATTCATGAGGACATGAAGCACCTTCACGGATTATTTGCAAGCAAGCGAGAAGATGACTTCTCGAACAAACTAGCGTATTATTCAGCCATCGGTCCATGAACTCGCGCTGTGCCTCAGGACTCCAGTCCTCTGGACGCATGAACGCAAAGTCACAGCGCTTCTGAGTAACAATTGTTCTTTTGCACAGAGCAGCTTCTGGTAGCCTGTTATAGGATAAAAAGGGAAACTATTTCACATGAGAGTGGAAGCTAATCGTGCATTCGTTCGCATACCTTTTGGTGTCAAGTAGCTCTAGCTCATCATAAATTTTGTTGACGATTTCTCGCGGATTGTCACATACTGCACCATAGATCTTCTGGGTTGCTGATGCTGTGTCAATAGCAATTACAAACAGTATAAAACAGGTAAGAATACCCATTACAAATGGGTTTTCAATTAATCAATTAATCAGGATTGATTTGAAAGAGAAAATTTTATTTTAGAAGATGAATTTGTTTAACAAAGTTCCTCAGGGCGACATATTTTCGACGCCATTTTTTAAAAAAAATTTGCCCATAAATGTATGGCGGGAAGAGTTCCGATTTTTTGCCAAAAAATTATTTTCAATCAAAAATTCTTATCTTCTTCAAGTAAAAATTGAAAAATTTGTGATTTTGTAGAAAGGTCAGAAAAGGTCAAATTTTAGAATGTCGACAGTGTCCAAGCTTATTCCTCTCCTGTCACGAAGATCGATACCTCCAAGACATTTCCCGAAACTGTGTAGGTAAGCGCTTGTCATTGAGCCTCATTCTTTCGGCGCTGCGCAGCTGCTAAACGTAATTTTAATTTACCTTCAATTTACCTTTAAGATTACTACCGGACACATACCCTCGTCTCTTTACCTCAGCGATGAGCACCGCCGATTCGGAGAAACACCCTGCCCTTGACACCGGGCTAAACCTGACCCCTTCGTGTATTCAAAGGCTCCACAAGATCACAACCTCGAATGAACCGTACTTACGTATTACTATTTCTGGCGGTGGTTGTTCCGGGTTTCAATATGGGTTCGGAATGGACTCAGAAGTTGGGCCAGACGATAGGTAAATTGTTGCATTGTTATTGCTCATTTAATCAAAGGTTATAGTGCTGATTCCGATTTGTTTTTGTAAGGTTGATTGGAGACGAGAAAGGGACGCCGTTGGTAGTAGTAGACTCGACCTCGCTGTCCTACGTTACAGGCTCAACAGTAGACTACTACGAAGAACTAATCAGGACAGGTTTTCGAATCATCAGCAATCCACAGGCGGAAGGAGGGTGCTCGTGCGGAGCATCTTTTAGCATCAAAATGTGATCTTTATATTTCAAAATTATAAGTGATTCTAGTGCAATTTGAACAGTAATAACGCTCGTAACGTTTATTTAGGATTCTCCTTCTTGGCAGATTAAAACGCAAACAGATACGTGACTCAATTTCTCAAGAACCCATTCAATTTTGTCACTCATTCCTGAGTAATTGTAACGTCTTCAAGAGGAGAATCAATTTTGGATTGTGCCACAGCGGCGGCATTGCATTTCGCACTTTGGTCACCGGTCACTTTTCCTTCGATTTCCGCCTGGAGAGCTGTGATTCTGGCTTTTGATTCTTCGTACTTGCGCTGCTTGATGTCGATCTTGTTCTGGAGTATGTTCCTCTGCTTCTTCGCAAGGGCATGAAGCAGGCCCACGTTCACTAAAGCCCGCATTTCCTTTTCACCCGCCTCCACTGAATCCAATTGATGATCCTTAAAAATTCATGTTTAGTAGTAACGTTAAATTATTGGAGAATTCATTTACCAAAGATTTTAGTCTGTCGGAGTTATGCGTGTCATTCAGAGTGTTCACTTTGGACGCAATGAGGGACACCAATTCCCTCTTCTGGTCGTCATACTTGCCAATAATTACTTCCAAACGATCCACTTCTTTCTTCAGCGACTCCATTCCTTTCAATTCATTCATTTTCGCCTCGAACTCGTCTCGTTCTGGGAACATTTGGACTTCTGTTTGGAGCCGTTGATGCTCTTGCTCGGGGCTCAGATTCTTCCTTATTTTGTCCAAATTGAATTCTGGTTTCTTGTTATCCGTGTCCTTTGATACGAGTTCGTCCTTTTTGATGGCCAGGCCATCAAAGGTAGGTCCATGGTCCATTCTGGACACGATCTTGAACTAAAGCGAAGGTTGTTCAAGGAGAGCAGGACAGAAGAACGACTAGGACTCAGACTCGACTGACGCTGGCTACCCTTTTCGCTTCTCCTGCAGCTTCATCTTCCAGGCAACGGAGTTGTAGGGGCTGGAAGTGACACGTCCTCCTCTCCTCTTGAAGCATTTTAAGAAATACTTTACACCCTCCAATCACGCTCATTCGAAAAATGATTTTATTTACTGAAACCAAGGAAAATTAATTTTAAAAATATTCTTGACATTAACCTCTGTCCTGGAACGCTTTTAAAATTAAAATGGGTTTGAAAAATTCGAGTTAAAATAAGAAAATGAAAATGAAATCCTATTGTGAAAAACTATACTAATGTGGGTCCAATTCCTTTCCGTTTCCATTGTAAGTCGTAACCGTGGGAATCCGTGTCCTGCCGTTGAAGTCTTAAAATTCATTTTGACCTCGTTCCAAGTCCCGAGCGTCGGATAGGCTGATACGGTTTCTGACGATAAGAGTCCCATGACGCTTCTTCAACTCTGCAACACAGGCCTCTGAGAACTGAAACAATGAGACATTAAAAAGTTATGGCTTTGTAAAAATTCCAATTCGCAATTAGGCTCAAATTGCTTACAGTCGAATTATAAATGGCCAATCGGTCCAGCGGGAGCAGCGACAAGAGAGCATATCCACCGGCGTCGCTGATTTGCCATTCAGGTCCAGCGTCTTGTTCCAAAATTAGAACGAGGCGTTTTAAACCTGCGGAAAAAGAATCAATGTTACTAAATTCGGTTATAATAAAAAAAGACCCTTGGAAACTTACCCTTCAGTTGATGAATGTTGGAGTTGGTTGGAGTACCGCCGCGGAGAAAGTTCATGATGATTTGCTGTGTTAGAAGTGGCGTTTCCACTAGACGGTTGGCTTGTTGAACGAGCCAGTTTGAACATTGGACTCCAGTTAGCAATTGGTCAATGCTTCCGAATTCAACCCTGGTTCGATAGTTGTCCACCACGAGTTCCTCCAGGTATGATTCAGCGGTTCTGAATATTGACTTCAGATGTGTGTTAGTCGTGGCATTTTTCACTGTCAGTTTCGTCAATGAGGGGAAAGTGACATTTGCTTGGCTCAGAGGACAAATTGGTCCTTGGGCTTGATGGGTCCATGACACCCATGTCAGTGAACGGACTGAGGGCACTGGATTCTGATCATTGAAGAAAAGTGACAAGACATCGCTAGTCACGTGAAGATGTTGGAGAACTGGGAATTCATTTTTAGAGCCCAAGCGCTTAAATGGATAGGCCCTTCGGTCTGCGATGTTGTTCCAGCCAGAGAGCTTCAATTGACGCAGATTGAGGAATATCGGAAGCGTTTGCTGCTGCTGCTGTGCTGTATATGCTCCATCTAAGCAAAGGTCCAGGATCTCCAGGGATTGGGCATGTTGTGCCAATAAAGTACCGATGTGCTGGTGCACTGGATCCAATAAAACTGTCAATTTGAGATATGACAATTTGAAGGCACTGCCAAGCAGATGCTGGAGAAGCAACTCTCTCAATTCTGTTGCGAATTCAAAGTGGCGGAGTGTTGTGATCCGAGAAACCACGCCTAGGATGGCTACGTGATTTGTCGGTCCATTAGTAGAAATTGTTAAATTCGTCAGCAGTGGAGCAGCGTCAGTAAGTCTTCCAAAGGCAACACCGATGTGTCGATCAAGCACTAATTGTCCCTCCTCGTGAAAAGAATAAACCTCGTGGTCCAATGTCATCTTGATCTTCTTCAATGACGGAACTGAGATTGCTTCGAATACTTCGCCTGGCACATCNTTCCAAAGGCAACACCGATGTGTCGATCCAGCACTAATTGTCCCTCCTCGTGAAAAGAATAAACCTCGTGGTCCAATGTCATCTTGATCTTCTTCAATGACGGAACTGAGATTGCTTCGAATACTTCGCCTGGGACATCTACAATGGGGACGGGGAGATTGAAGAGGTCCAATGTCTCCAGATTTGGTGTCCAGCGAAGCACATTGTTGACATTGGAGACAGTCAGATTTGTGAAGGGAGGAGGACGGAGCCGATTCCTCCATGTAGGTCTTTTCCCCACCAAATTCAATACCCGGAGAAGATGGCCAAACTTTTTGAACTGTCCTTCAAAGCGCTTCATAAAATTGTTCTGAATGATGAACTTGGAGTAAGGGAACTCCGTCCCTGCTTCCATTGTCTTCACAAACTTGGCCATTTGGCGACTATCTTTCACAAGAATTGGTCGGTGAATCTCCTTGATACGACGAATCGAAACTGCGTTCCAAGAACGATTGACAAATCGGCAAGTCTTCAAATCAACCCCACTCAAATGCTCAAAAACTCTGCGGAGGATCTGAGAGGTTTAGAAACAAAATTAATTGACCGATTGAAATTAAATCTCTACATACAAAGAGTATAGCTAAAGCTCACCACGTCCTTGGACACGTCTTCGAGTGGATGGCGATGTCCAGTTGGAAACTGTTCCGGTGAACCCTGGGCACCAACACGTTCCTGCTCCGGACTTCCAGTCACAGGTTTCTCCAGACATTGGAGTATTCTCTCAATCCACTGACTTGGAGCCTAAGAACAAAGGTTCAAAGGTGTGACGTCAGAACAGACCCATTTTATATTCTTATATTTCTTTGTGACTACTATACTGACCTGATCAATTGACGTGTTGATGAGTCCGGTCAAATGTGGGTTATTTCTAATCTTGTCCAGTTTCCCAACGCATTCAGCCAGTTCCGACTGTAGCCGTTGGTTCTCCTAATTTCAAATTGATCATTGTAAAGTCTCTTTTATTAATTTACAAGTTTTATAATTAACTTTGCTTTACCTCTGTTGCTTTATCCACTTGTTGCTTCAATCGCCTGAACGTATTTGCTTTGAGGATCTTCCTCGGTGGATCATTTTTGATTCCTTCGTCACCATCGTGCAGGCTGCGTCCAGAGATATTCTCCTTCTGTTCTGTTTCAGAATTGTCCAGGATTCCAGGGATATTCTCCTTCTGCTCTGTTCCAGCATCAATGGCAACTAAAATAAAATAAAATCATTGTCATTTCTCAATAAAATGTAATTAATTAATGTCTTACTAATTTGACGTAGTCTTCTTCTGGCAATTAGTTTAGGACGATTTGTTACATCCATTTTGAATACACGAGTTCTCCTCACAAATAAGTGAAACGTTTAGATGATGGTTGAAACGGTGTCACCCTGATGGTGTCCAGGTGTCTACTGTGGCCAGAATAAACTGGACATGGACATGGTCCAAGAAAGTACGACGTCGTCAACAACCCTTCAGAAAAGGACCAGAAATGAATGAGCCGATAAAACCAAAAATAAAAGGAAATGTCAAGATAAGGTCAGACTGGGTGAAAAAAAAAACTCCAAAGCAAAATCGGCGATAAAAAGATAAAATGAATTTAAAATAAAATTCCAAGAGTGGACAAATGGTTCATGATTAAATCATGATTAATTGACCTTTTGACATCATTTTTGAGACGCGTTTTATTCTAATTGGTTTGACTTTAATTTACATCTAAATTGTTAATTCGAAACTTTTAAATTGGTTTTCCTCTGTACCATAAGGGTACATTGTTATTAGATTTTAAACGTGACGAAAAGAAATTCTGCGTTCCAGGTGAGCCTCCAGTAAAGTCCGATTCTTAAGCCGTAGTTGTCATCCTGTAGTGTCCATGTCCATAATGTCCATTTTAGACGCTTCGTTGGTGGAATCTCTGCATATCCACGAATTCCTTTTTATCGACTTTGTTCTTGGTGATAACGACTTTGTGCCGTTTCTTCAGCTCAGAAATGCAGGCCTCCGATAACTGCAAAATAGTTGGTGTTTACAATTAGTAAATTGGAAGTCTTTGAATCTGTAAACCAAACTCTTACATTGGAGTTATAGACTGCCAAATAATCCAACTGGGGTTGAGAAAGAAGAGCAATGTATCCAGAAGTATCGCTGATTGCAGAGCGGTAGCCGTAACGCTGGACATCTTGAAAAATTACCAAACGCTTGAGTGCTAAAAATTAAAGTCAAAATCAATCAATGCAATAATCCCATTTACAGGAGAAAATAAAATACATTTGAGGTTGTGAAGTCCGGCATTGTTTGTACTTCCGCGGACAAAGTCCAGCACAACATGTTGAACGAGAATTGGCAATTCTCGGAGACGTGACAACTGGGACGTCAACCAGGCAGGATTTGGTAGTCCAGTGAACACTTGTTCAAGTCCAACTGGATCTGAACTATCGATGAGTAGTTCTTCCAAGTAGGATCCACCAGTCTCGAATACTGAGTTCAGAATCCGATTGTTTTGGCTGGAAATAATGCTGACTGATTTGAGTGCTGGGAAGGTTACATTTGCTTGGCTCATTGGACAGACTGGGATTTCTCGAGGGTTAACTTTTCTCCAGTGAATAGTTGTCAAAGTCTCGACCAATGGGACTGGAGTTTCGCCATGGAAGTAAAACGCCAAGATGTCAAAGGTGACGGTTAGGTTCTTGAGTGCAGGGAACTCATTGCTTCCTCGTTGAAGGGGGAAGGAGTTCCGCTCTGCAGGGACATGGCTGCAAGTTGTCAATCGCAACTGACGTAGCTTCGGGAAATTCGGAAGTGTTGCTTTCTGCAAGAGTCGATTGTGACCGGACATATGGAGATCCAAATATTCCAATTCTTGGGCGTGGTCTGCCAAAAAGTTCCTGATGAAGGTGTAGTCTTGCAAGTCTGTTTTTATCACGAGACTAGCGAGCTTGAAAGCCGAGCCTGTCAAGAGCTGGAGATTTGTTCCGTTTAAATTAAAGTCAGTTTCAAAATGACGAAGAGTTCCAATTTGGGCGATGACACGAAGGGCATTTGGAACGACATTTTGGTCAGACGCCAAGCAATCTCCAAGTTTCAAGGAAGTAAGGTAAGGCGCTGCATTAAAAATCTTGCGCAGTGTGGCTCCAATATTGTTTCCAATGTGTGTGGCTTCGGCCACAGTGAATGGCATGATGTCCAATTTGATCGTCATCTTCTTCAATGAAGGGATTGTAAAAGCATCCACTCCTGGGTGGTCATAGCCACTTGAAAAGAGAAGACCGGAGAGTTCCAGTGATTCCAAGTTTGGTGTCGATTGAATGACATTGGGCACTTTGGCAAGAGTGATGTCAGTCTCCCGAGGAGCACGCGCATGGTTCGCATGGTTGAGTCTCTTCCCTTGCAATTTGAGCGCCTTGATATGCTGTCCGAATCGTTTGAACTGAGTTTCAAAGTGAGGTCCAAAGTTCTTCTTAATGAAGAAAGCAGAGAATGGAAATTCCTGAGCTGTGAACATTGTTTGCGTAAACTTCGCAATACGACGACTGTCCTTGAGGTGGATTTGGTGATGTGTTTTCTTCCAATGACGGAGCGAGAGGGTATTCCAAGCGCTGTTCACCAAACGACAGGACTTTAAGTCCTTGCCTTTCAAGTACTTGAACACTTCTCGAAGAATCTGTAAATTAAAAATTCATTTAGCTTTAATTTCGTTACAATTCAAAATAGTATAACGTAGGGAATTTGACTTACAACTTCCTTAGACAAGTTTTCGATCGGGTTTCGATTTTCAAGACTGAATACTTCCAATGGGTATTGGTGTTCGACACAAAGACGTTTAGCCGGCTGAACTTCAGTCACAGGCGTCTCGAGGCATTGGAGTAGTTTATCAATCTGTTTACCAGATGCAGTCTGAAAAGTAAGATTTATAGTCAATCTTACTTCTATTTCAGTTTAAAAATGCACTGACCTCCATCGAGTTAATGGCATCAGAGAAATACGGATTGTTTCCAACCTCCTCCAGTTTAGCATTGTAATCTTTCAACTCCAAAATCAGTCGCTTGTTCTCCTGTTTAAATTCAGTTAATCATCAACAATGAATTCATAGACGCTGTTATAATTAATTACTCGTTCGGTTTCAATTAATTTCCGTTTCAGTCCTCTGACTATATTTCCAGCCGAGGCCTTTGCTCCCTCGTCACCATTGTCCTTGACAGATGACTTCCCAGTAAATTGAACAGGATTATTTTCCTTGTCTTCCTTCTTATCAACTGAAGAAAAAATTAATTAAATTACGCTTTTGCCAAGTTCAAGTTCATTTACACTATAATTATAATAATAAGTTTATATTCCTTACCAATCCGAGGCCATCTTGACGAGATATTGCTACTGCTTCGCTTCATTTTGAGATCCGGGTATTTCGAAGAAATCAAGTTGATCGGGTACCGGATCCAAAGTTGAAATGGCCTAGCACAGCGACCGGCCGTTTACGTGGATCTGGAAGTTGATCTTTGACCTTGGGCAGCACAGGGGTATGCAGGTGAACGAAAATGGATCCTTTAGACTTCAAGACTTGAAATTCTACTAGAGAATAGATCAATTTATCTCTAAATTATCGTTGACAAGGTCCAGTTTTGTGATAACAAGGTTTATGGCTTCAGAAAATCAGGCAGGAGGAAATGACGAAAAAAACGAGTGAGAGACGAAGAGGAGGTGGGAGGGGGAGGTTGATTTTCCCTATGCCAGAGAAAACGTAGGTGGGCTTGAGGTCATTGACCTTTGACCTTTGGGTAAATATTGACCCCATTTGTTCCCATTCATTCCACAATTGGGTGAAAAAGATGTAACATAACTTTATCCAACGAATTGAACTCTCTTGAATTTAATTTCTCTGGATTCATGAAAACTTCTTGCATTTTTCGTGCCTTTGTTCAAATTGATTTTTATTTAATCGAATATCGAATTTTACTCGGAGTGTCACATTTTTCAGAAGGTTTTATTCAACTGCAACTGGTTCAGCGACAGGAGTAGCAGGTTCTATCACTACTGGCGGTGCCTTCTCAGGTGCCGTCTCAGGAGCTGGTTCAGGACCCTTTGGCAACTCTGTTTCGGGAACTCCCGGGCATTCTGGTGGTGGTGGGCATGTGCAGTTGTTATTAGCCCCAGCTTCCGGTTCCTCTTCGCTGCTGCTGCTGTCATGCTTCTTGTGATGATGGCGACGACGATTATGACGGTCCCGTCTGCCAAATCCACCACGGTCTTCACCACCGTGTCTACCGAACGGTGATCGCTTCTCTACCACTGCAGGGTCATCATTACCATCCTCTTCGGCTGCTGAATCTTGTCCTGAATCGTTTGGTCGTTCTGGAGAGTCAGGCTCCGGTGGGGATTCAGAATAAACCAAAGCAGCGACCAGAACGACGCCAAATAAGAGCAAAATCGCCTTCATTTTTGTAAATTGTTTGGAAACTGGCCAACTTCAAAATGCCACTGGCTCTGAGCTCATTCTTCATAATTTTATATATGGAAAGGAACGACCACTAATTATTTGTCCCACTTTAATCAATAAGCTTGACCTATATTGAATTAATTGAGCCAATGGCATTCTGCAGTCGTCGAAAATCTTTCATTTCAGCTTCCCCACTGCCATTTGCATAATGCAAATGATTTATCATTCCGGTTTTGATCAAAATATCCCATTTGAAACGCACTTTAAGGAGTCAATCGCTGATTTATTTTTGCTTTAACCTTGAATTTATTATGATAAAAAATCATTGCATCAGAACTCCTTGGGCGTCGTCATGTCATGCAAACGTGTTTCTAATTCTTCTAATTCTAAAGCAGTTTTAGCTTAATTCAATTAACTCGAATTTAGTTCAATTAGCGGAATTGAAATGCGGTGAAAATCCTTATTCCTGAGAATAGCCAATTGAAATTCAAGAAGAACACGTCGGCTTAAGAAATTGATGATGAAAATAATACTTGAAGGTATTTCATGAAGACGTTTTTGGCAATGAAGATGAAGTGGTTTCTTAAAGCTAAAGTTGAAATCGACAATGGGAAATGCGCAGATTTCTGAAAAAATGGCACGACCTGAGAGTAACTTTGGCGTCTTTAATTGGTTGTCCAACTAGTTTTTGTTATGCAATACTTTCAATTCCTCACACAACATATCAAAAGGAAGATGCGAATATGGTTGGAAGTTATACTTATTGAGGTGTACAGGTAGACCTTTGACCGCGAAATAAAAGGGATTCAGTTGCAGCAACGCAAGTCTAGTTGTCACTCTGAGTAGCAAAGGTGAAGGTGGGGATATGAAGTCTGCAACGGCCATAGTGGGATTCATTCTAGTGGGATCAGCCATTGGTGGATTCATAGATCCAGACATTCTAAGGCTTCTGCGCTCTACTCAATCCAATGGCTACTATGGTAATATAACTCAAATATCCTCCTCCGATATTTCATTTTTTCGTCTTTTTAGTTGTGGCTCCGGTCCATTTCCTTCCGTCTTCAGTCCTGAGCCAACACTATTTCCAGCCAGGTTCATCCGACACTCCAAACATTGGAGACAAGATTGACGACGACGCTCTGACCCCTCCGGATGAGGAATACGGACCACCGAAAAAGTCGCCAGATGTCACCCCACCTAGGGATGAATATGGCCCACCAAACAGAAAACCAAATGAAGAATACGGTCCTCCGAAGAACCAATATGGACCACCAAAGGATGAATATTTGCCTCCAAAAAAGGAATACGGGCCACCTAAAGATGCATATTTACCACCAAAGAGGGATGAATATCTTCCACCTAAGAAAGATTATTTGCCACCAAAAACCGAGCCAGTTGCGGTAGCTCCAGTAATTTTTAAAAGCTACATCGAGCCTACTTTTAGTTTTGGCGAAATCCCACTTCTAGCTTATCCTGATAGTGGCTCTGACGGAGTAAAACGACCTCAACAAGGCTACTGAGAATCTAGTCATTCAATAAACGTTGATTCATTTATCATCATTTATCGTTCTTACGTCATTTGGTCATTGTCATTCACACTTCATTTACGACCGATAATTCCAGGATGAATTAAACACCTCATAAATCAGGTTCCTCTGGACCAGACACGCTGAAATTGCAAGAATTTCCGCCTTCTATCCTATAACATAAAACAGACATGCAAAAAAGTTTGCAAATAAAAAACTAACAGAGAATCATAAGACTCACTCTGTTCCTAATCTAAAAGCCTTGATACACGTGTGTTATCTCTTTCCAAATGTGCATGAAACCCATGACATATAAATGTTCACAGGGTAATCAAGTTTCATACTAATTATCCCATTGTACTTTTCTATCACAAGCGAGTTTGAGTTACGGAGTCTGACTCATTCGGGAAACTCCCCGAATCCTGCCAATTCTCAGGGGAACCGCAACATTTATATAAAGAAATACTGCAAAACTCCTTCCACTTGTCATTCAACAGCCGAAAGTTGTCCAGAGAGAGTAAAAAAGTATCATGGAGTCAAGAGTTTCAAATTCCAGGTCATTGACCTTTTGTCTTTTCTTCATTTCAGCAGTGATGGCATCAGCCGGTGCTTCTTCGTCAAAAGTTGAACCTGAACTATATGATGTGCTGGACAGGGACGGAAAAGCTGATATCGTAGTCCTCTTCGCCGCAGGGACAAAGACGGTCCTTGATGAATTGAAAACACGCCAATGGACCAATCGGGAAGAGCGATTGAACACTGTCAATACAGTTTTGAGGGAGAATGCTGCCAAGTCGCAAGAAGAAGTGCAGGAATTCCTTCAAGGGAAAGGGATCGAAGGAGACTCAAAGTGGATTAATAATTCAATTTTCATTAGAAATGCAGACATTTCCCTGGTAGAGGAATTGGCCAACTTCCCTTCCGTCGGGGGGATCAGACAGGACAAGATATTGGCAAAACTCCTACTTGAAAACGATCAATGAAATTACGTAAAAGGAACGCAAGATTACAAATAGGAACAAGTAACACAGTTAAAAGCATTTTGCAAAGGCACTTTAACCATTAGGAAATGCTTTATTGTTAAACTAACGCACAATTAAGAATTGTTAACCTGTCGCACACTTAAGAAAGACTAATAATGTCACAAAATATACGTGACTTTTCCTTACTGAAAAATCCTAAATACTTTTAGCTTTAGCTAATAAAATAATGTCACGGTCAGAATCTAAAATTGAATAAAAATGCTGCAAATATTCATGGTTGTCTCCACCTTATAATTGCATCATCTCATGTCAGTTTTACGCATTTTTAGTAAATTTTTCGTAAGAATGAAAGTGTTAAAGTTCATGATGTGCCTTGCCTTCTTCCGATAATAAAAGCAAATCGGCAATAAATCAAGTTTTCAAATGTGACGATGGGGTCAAGGGGTGCTGAGCCTTAATTGTGACGACAAATCAAAAAAAAAGTGAAAGGTCAATCAAAGAATAAAGGCTGCAATTCCTAATTTCTGAATTTTAATGATTTTGTTAACATTGATTACATGGATTACGATAATAGAAAACCGGCTTGAGCTCAAAAATTGTCAAAACAAAAGGTCAAACTAGTCTGTAAACGTGACATTGCAATTTCCACAGGTTGTTGCAACAGAGACGTTTATGCAAAATGTCAGTAAACAACACACCCACTACTACTCATCTTAATTAACTAATTTCCCCCAAAAAAGTTCAGGTGCGGCATTATCGCATCTTCAGTTTCCAAATTTAAGCCACTTATATAACAACTGAAGAAACAAATTATCATTCATTAGCATCCAAGCAAGCCTCAGGGAAGCATTGAAGCATAGGAACTAAAGTTACATTAAAAAAAGAACTTTTCCCGCCACCACTGCCACTGCCGCCATGAATTCACTTCCACTTGTCGCTCTACTTGTGAGTTTGACCAACGCTGGATTTCTGTCGTCGCCATTTCCATACTTTTATCATGGAGCGCCAATCACGAGTGCGGCGGCGCCGTACATTCATGGCTTCGGAGCCCCACTGGCTCAACCACTTGGTATGAAAGCCAGCGCAATTAAAACTTAAAATTAAAAACTTTTTAAAATAAAATTTGGTTTTCCAGTGTACAAAACCTTCTTCCAGCCACAGCCAATTCTGAAGACATTTTATTCACCAATTTACTACCACCAACCACCGCAATTCATTTCATTGCCTACGCCACAGTTTTACACTCTGCCGCAATCGACTGCAACTACAGCCCCATCTACTGGCTACGGAGCACCTTCAGGGTCATCCTCTGAACCAAAAGGTCAAGAAAACAATGCAGGTTACAACGCACCTTCTGCACCATCAGAAACTCAGTTCCAATCATCACCATCAGGATTCAATAGTGAAGGCTACAACGCTCCTTCTGCTCCTGCACAGAATCAATTCCAATCAGCGCCATCATCATTCGATAGGGACAACAAGGGCTATTCTTCTGGTCCTTCTGGTGCAAGCTCAAGTCGATCAAATAACTTTGGCAACTTTCAAGATGGCTACCAAAGAGATAATCGCGACAGTGTAGTCATTGACGCGCAAAAACCGAGAGACCAGTCATCCAATTTCCAGAGTTTTATCGTCAATCGAGACAACAGTCGAAATGAACGTGAATCAAGACCACAAGCTACAAGTGGAGGCTACGCGTGAAAGGTCAAAAGTCATATTTATCCAATCAAGAGTTCATATTTTTTAAACTAAGATAAAAATTATTATTTTTTAAAAAAAAACTTGCTAAGATGATTTTTTATTTTTGGAATTGAGCTGAAATTTTATTAAAAATTTTTCTTTTAATTGCGTGGGTTATTCGTGGTTGATAAATGATAGTCCAGGAAGGTCATTTGGGTCACTTAAATTACTTTTCTCTTGTCTCAAGGTCTTCCTTGGAAGCATTATGTAATGTTCAATTACGACATTAAGCTTAAATTAAGACGTGACGTCCATTTGCGTCTTCACTCTTGACCTTCTCAACTGCAAATTAAATTACGCCACATGCTA
>VNWY01000367.1:0-49443 GCA_009869845.1 Pseudachorutes palmiensis
CCAAGGGTCATTCCACGTTGAATGCACCAGTTCTCGTCCGATCACTGAAGTTAAGCAACGTCGGGCCCGGTTAGTACTTGGATGGGTGACCGCCTGGGAACCCCGGGTGCTCTTGGCATTTTTTTTTTTTGCAACTTTTTGCAAATTAGATATCCCGAAGCCAGGCTTCGTGTCATACATTCTTTGATTTGTAAAGAATTGAAGCTCAATTGAAAGAATATTTAAACACAGATTCTTTTAATCAGAAGACCAAGAGAAATTCCTCGACTCTTTTAACATGTTGAGTTGAATTTAATAAATAAAATCCGGTTTTCCCGATTAAAGAAAATGAGCTGAAGAGCTATGAAATAAGATCAGACTTTGAGTTTGCATTTGGGAACAAATTGTTCTAAATTTGACTGGGAAATCGCAAAGGTGTGGAATGGCTGGACGCATAAATGTTCATTCTGTCAGAATAAGATTTTAACGTTTTCTGTCTGGAGGATTTTATTTAGAGACTCCGAAAGTGTATGATACACTTAATCTTATCCTAGTAAATTCTATGTAAGCTATTTCTATTCATATTTATCTAAAGGGCTCCATTGTGCAAAAGGAAACTTGTCGCAAAACGTATCGCGACATCAAAGTTCAACAACGACAACCGGCCTGCAATGTGTGGACGATACCGGTGGCCTAATAACTATATTCTGGAGAATAACATTGTGAAACAAATTGGTATCGTAAGCCTGGGGTTACGAAAGTGCGAAGATATAAAACACACAAGTATTTACAGTAGAATATGTCAAGCTTATATTGCATTTATAGAATCTTATGTGTCGGAGTCCATTTGCCCTTAACATTGCTAAAGGAAGGTAGAAAAATGAAATAAATATTAATTCGTTTCACGCAACAAACACCAGGGAAAATAGCCGGAACTCTGTTGATTTTTGATAATGAAGTCCTAGATGAACTGCCGGTTCCTCTAAAAGTGGAAAAGTACACGATTGTCATTTTTTCTTAAGCTATAATTCACCATTTCCAATCTTTGTGAAATTTAGTAAACGTTATTAGAACAACCAAGGTTTAAATTATGTTGACTAGTGGCATCTGCAATCCATATTTGGATCCGATTATCCAATACCAATATGATTACCATTTATTTTAAAATGGAAAAGATGCATCATTTATAATAGCAAAACTGTCTTAACTTCTTCAAGAATTCCAGAAAGATTGAACTTATTTCATGTAGTTATTTAAACCTTGTTGCCTTTCAACTGAGCCATATATTCTTAGGGGAAACTGTGCGTGATGTTTCTGTGATTTATATTCATTCAGAACATCAGAAACTTCAATCGTAATTCCATAAATCCCATAGACGCCAGAAATACACGAGCCAATTTTTCCTGTGACAGAGAGCTTAATTCCCATACATTCACTCATACATTTCACATTTTAGCTAAAATATCAAAGAAATATTAAGCCTCCAATATTTCTTGGTAATAAATGACCTGTCATCGCGGTTCTAATAAGGATAAATCATTTGAACAGAAATTCAGAAAAAATTAATGTTTTGACGTATTAGTTGGAATCATTGCGTAGCTGATGGCATTCAGATTATCCCATATCTCTATTTATAATTTCAAGTGTTTAAAATTTTCGTCCATCTGTAAATATTTATACGCTTTTCACTTTTCACTGCAATCTGATTCCATCTGTTTCCGGTTGAGGAAATAGAATTTCACCAAACCACAAAATATAAACTCTCCGATGTGTACTCTGGTTACCATCTTTTTCAAATTCAAAGTAACTGATGCAGATACTAAGGCGAAGGCGTTATCCTTGTCAATCAAAATGGGTTCCAGTTATAGTAAAGGGAAGTAGCCACCCGTACTTTGAACATAAAAATTCCCATTCGATCTTGCCAAACAGGCCAGTCTTATTTCAACAGAGTGCCATCGCTTACTTCTTGAAAAATTATTATTCGTTTTTCTAAAAAAATAGTCCATCCCTCAATTCAAGAAGCTGAATATATTCGTTAAATTCTATAAAGGTTGAAACAAAGGTGAATTGTTTAACTGCATTGCATTATAGTAACATGCTGGGGTCAACTATTGTAACTCTTGGTATCATTTTACTGTTTCAGGCTGATGAATTGAAACATGTCAAACAACGCCAAGTGCACCATTCACGGCCAATTGTTTTGCAGAAGTTGCCTCATCGGGAAGAAGAAAGAAGAAGAGAAACACTTAATTGAACCTCCAAAGCAAGAAATACCAAACTTACGCAAAACATCTTTTGGCAAATTAACGCCAAAGGAAAGAACTTTTAAGGTCAAGGCACATGAACTAGACGAACAAGCTAATTTTATTGTAGTAATTAAGCGCCACAGTTTAGATGCAAAGGAGGAAATAACTCCAATTAAGGTTGTATCAATTCTAGAGAAATAAACCGGGTTACAACCGGGTACAACTACAGGGGTCTACTCTTACGTGTAAAACCGATGGATATCTGCTGCGCATGTGCAGAGACTATGACTATTTGCTGCGCAGAAGAATACGTATGTCTAAAGTGTACAATTTGAAGATATTTACTTAATGTGGACTGGTTTGGCTCATCTCTGAACCATTATTCGCAATTGCAAGCACATAACATTTAGACATGTGTTACCAAAAATTTCTTTAAAAGGTTATTTTTATTTTATTATTATTATTGTGCTATTATTATTCTATTTGATGGATTTAAGCCCACGTTTATCTTAGAACAACTGGCTTAACTTCTTCAAATTGGACTTCCTGGAAAATATCTTTCAACAGAGCGCTATTCTTAGCCTTGTGGAAGCAACTACTAATACGTTGTTTCTGAAATTCTGTTTTCCAAAAATAAATTCTCCTCAACACAAATGGGGAAGTATTTATAAAATCAATAATTGTTGTTGAATACTGTGGGTCATTCTTAAATCTGCTGTTGTTCGCTTCAGTGGTGTCTGAAAACTCTAAAATGGAGCATATAAATCAAGCGGCCATTATTTCTGGTTCTGGATTCACAACCTTCAAAATTATAGCAACTGCATTCTTTGCTCTTCAACTGGGATTGGTTGATCAAGTCGACGTTCAGCAAAAAGAGTCAGATGCCGCCATTCAGCGTGAAGGCTTAGTCAAGAGCGGAGACAATTTTGACTATATCGTTGGTAAAGGAGAAAGACTATAAATCTTATTCTGATTAATTACTAAAATAATCATTTGTCCATCAATTTCCAACGTATAGTTGGAGGTGGGACCGCCGGATGCGTCTTAGCAAATCGTCTATCTCAGAATCCAAATAACAAAGTCCTTCTTCTGGAGAAAGGGGGAGATCCCAACCCTTTCACCCGCATTCCGATTTTGGGATCTCAAAATCTAGTAATCGAGTCACAATCACTTGCTTATGTTCATCGGACTGTCGGCCAGCCCAACGCTTGCCAAAATCTTCAGGGAGTACGTGATTCACAAGTTTAGTAAATAAACCATTATTTGATTTAGTTAAAAAATTTATTCGTTTTATAGAACTGCATTGTAGCTACTGGGAGAGGTCTCGGAGGGTCAACGAATGTTTACGGCATGTTTTATACACGCGGGTCTCCTGCTGTCTTTGATTCTTGGGCCAATGCAACCGGAGATGACACTTGGAACTACAAAAATGTTCTCAAGGTTTTCAAAAAATCTGAAGACTACAATGGGTATTATAAGAACCCGATAGAAACCGGTAATTTCCTAATTCCAGCCAAGGGATTTCTTATTACCACGATTTTTAAACGCAGATACAAAGTACCATGGAACTGGTGGAGAGTGGCATGTGAGCAACTCGGATGGACAAGACGCGTCTCCAGCCTTAGACTACTTCCTCGAATCAGCGAAAGCAGCAGGATATCCTTTAATCGACATTGCAAATGGTTCAGAGGCTGGGAATGGCGGATATTCGCATGTTGATTTTAACATTAAGAATGGCGAGCGATGGGGAACTTACAAAGCGTTTCTGGAGCCAGTCATTGCTCGGAGTAACTTGCATATATTTCGATACTCCAATGTGATTAAGGTATAGGGTGTACATGACCTTGTAACTCTCATTACTTTTTAAACGATTTTATTGAAGGTTAATGTCAACCCTCAAAATCAAGCTACCGGAGTGACGTTTATTCAACATGGCATTACGCGTGAAGCCCATGCTCGGAAAGAAGTAATCTTAAGTACTGGAACATTTGATTCACCTAAGATTCTAATGCTTTCTGGGATCGGCCCTCTACGTGACCTAGAATCCATTGGCGTAAGATTTTCACATTCAAATGCGGTTCTGAGCAAATATTTTAAGAAAATACTTTAATTAGATCGAAACTCTTGTGGACCTGCCAGTGGGAAAGACACTGATAGATCACGTTTTTGCTTCTGTAACGTTTTCAGTCAACAAAACGCTTTTCTTCTACCCGGAAAGAGATACTGGACTGGCAGACATTTACAACTACTTCAACCACAAAACAGGTTAATTGAGTAACTGGGGTTATGGTACACATGCGTATTCATTTATTTTTTGTTTGTTTAATTCTAGGACACTTTGCTAAATCTCTGTCAGCAGCTGCCTTTATCTTTACGAAAAGCTCGGTTGCTCAAGCTAGCAATAGTTACCCGGATTTGGAACTGATTTACAGCACCCTCTATGCTGCAAAACTGCCGTCCTTGGATAGAGATTGGTTCCGGACGTCTGCCTTTGTCGTCGCACCAAATAGTGTGGGAGATTTCAAATTAAAAAGCAAAGAATTCGATGCAGAGCCACTCATTAATCCAAAGTATCTATCGGATCCTCGTGACTTGGACGCCTTGGTTGAAGGTAAACTTTCATAATTTCCCAGTCATTCAGAAACTAACCAAATTAACATTGATTTCTCGAATGACGCAGCCATGCAAATCAGCTACAACCTGATAATAACATCTGAAAAATTCAAGTCCCTGGATATCCAATTCCAATCTGTGGCTGCTTGTGATGGAATGGCGATGAACACGACGGAATTTTGGAGATGTTATGCCAGTCATCTAGGAAAGTCTGGACTTCACCCCGTGGGAACGTGTCGAATGGGTCGTGGAAATTCAGATGGCTTAGCTGTTGTTGACTCAAAATTGAGGTGTGAAAATGACGAATTAGTACATTTACATTCCCCATAATCTAACACTATTTTTTTAGGGTTTTGGGAGTAGCCGGCCTTCGTGTTGTGGACGCTTCAGTAATTCCTGTAATTCCAAATGCTCATACAGCGGCAGCAACAGTAATGATTGGCGAAATGGGATCTCAGTTCATACTCGAAGATGCGAACTCGGATTCTGGTTTCGAGTTAAATTAAACTGCAGCTTTAAATTGAAGGGGCGCTTCCTTGTATCTTAACATTTCTTGGAGCATTCACTACATTTAACAATAAATAAACTTTTGCAATACTTTCGACAATGAGTCTTGCAATTACCAAAGTCGAGCGTTTTATTTGAACTTTTATTCAACTGACAACAACGGGAATGAAGTCGGAAATGCATGAGTCTAAGTCCGCTTTGCTTAAACACAACTCCTAATTGAGTCGTATAAAATGCGTTTCGGTATGCGGACGGATAATGTAGTTTTTATTATTCAAATTAGAACATTTCACCCAATATTATTGATGTGTTTTTATCGGGATCAGACATATCTGACTCTGATTTTGATTTGGCTGTCTCCTTTCTTTCCAAGCACAAGAGTTTGTATAGTTTGTTCTTTTCTTTCTGCTATGAATGCTCCAACAGTAGTTTCCATTTCCCCAATGCTGTCATCCGATCCAAAATCGTCGTCGTACAAATGAAACTTCAATCGGCAATCGTCTCGAACAATTAGGAAACTAACGTATGGAATGAAGGGTTTAAATCCAATAACACCTTTTGATTATACCTGATGCTTCCAGTTCCAAACAGGGTTCAATTGGCTCTTGATTGTGTGAGTACTTTTCTTTGTGCTGCAGACAGTGATCGACATGTATGGATCAGTGGTAAATGTATCCTTCTTCCTCACTTTTCCATTTAATACTTCGACAAGCAAATCCCGGGCAGCGGCCAGGGACACCAAATACGCAAAAACAAGAACACTGGCAAGAATTAGTTTGGAATTCATCTTAGTTCAGCAGGAAAACTACTTTAGCCAATGAAGTCCGGTTTCGTTGGTTTATATATGGAGGACGTGTTAATTAAATATATGTGTGATGTCATTTGTAACTTAGTTAATCGCCGACTTAGAATGCTTACAGCGTAGAATGACACAATATTCAAGGCAAACATGTTTCAGTCATCTGTCAGTTTTTGATTTATTGAGTAATGTCGCAGCTTTTTGCCGACTTCGAAGCATACTTTTTGCACAGGCCAAAATACGTAAAATGTCCAAGATCCACAGGAATAATTTTGCCCCCGGAGAATAGATTTCTTATGGGAGTTTAACAAGGAAAAAGAGAAAGCTTGTTAACATAATAATTGTTTAGTGACCCTGTAATCAATTGCAGTATCATCGCAGTTTGTGGTGTATTGGATACGTGTGAAGTTTACGGAAAGAAGTCTAACGAACTTGCGTCATTATTTCGTAAATTAAAATCAGGTTTGACTTGTTTATGAATTCGTTAGAACTTCACACTTTGATCAACTTTATTATTTACCCTTGACTTCTAACAATGTATCATGTGAGCAAATAGTTCGGAAAGTACTCGAAAACTTTATTTAAATCTTGATTAAAGGACCTAAAAGAAAGCCTCGGACCTCTATTAACTAGGCGGACACTTGAGACCCTGGTTTTAGTCGATAACCGGCGAGGAAGAAGAGCTGTACTGTCTATTAAAAAGTTACTGAATGCTGCATAACCGAGAAGGGAAAACACTATTAGAACATGAATGGAACACTATTTAGATCAAAACGTTTTTTGTCTTTATTTATGTTTTACCGGTTTGGACCATCTTTGGCCTGGTTGGCGAAAACAGAATTGAAAAAAGTTAGAAAAAAGCTGACCCGTTTTGGAGTTATCGTCCGGATAGACAGACAGTCAAACTGTCCTTATAAAGTATAGCTTACTTTAATACTTGTTCACAGGAAATCCTAAAAAAGCCTTCAGAAGATTTTGTTAAAGGAAAAACCCAGATATTTGTAATTTGTGAGTATGCTTGGTGAAAGGGATTTGCTTTGTTCCCATAATAGTAGAAATAGTTAGAATAGGGCTACATGGATAAACTTAAAGAGTCATTCAGGAAGTGACCGTGGTTTGAGACGCTGGTATTTTTTGGAAGCTGCTGTCACGAGTTTTGAGTTCTGACTCTTCATCATGAAGTTATTGAAAACGTGCGTTTTGCTTGCGATCTTTACAGCAGCGACGATAACAGTGGTAACTGGTAAGTCTCCACATATTCATGGCATGGCATTGCATTTCCAGTAATTTGTTTCTGTTGACAGGTCAAGGCCCTCCTAGGACGAAGACAGTAGTACCCTTTCTCGTGCCCAACACTCGGCTCTACGGTTACCCGCAGGTTCAGCTTCAACCGGTTGTTCCGATTATGAGCTACTGGACTCCAATACCTCAAATGTTGGAGCCACTGTTTCAATTAGATGGTATAAGAGCCACGCCTGTGCAGATGGGATAAACCAATGGTGATCCAGTCGTCTCTCTTTTTAAGCTTCCTGTTCATAATCGTATTCCGCAGAATCTCCAAAAACTCCATGATAAACTGAAGTCCAATGAGGCTTCTTATTAAATTCAATTCTGTCTTTAAAATATTGATTAAAAATCATTAATGTCAAATATTGACTAAATAAATAATTCACTAACAAGAGTCAATCTAAAACGTACACAAACACAACGATTGCCCTTTTGATTAATTCCTCTGTTATTATGTCACTTATTATATTCCAGTCACCTCTGCTAAGTCCAGCTCCAATCTTGGGCATATGGACGGTTGCATTAGTCTCCAGCGCATGAGTGGCAACTTGCCTGAGACCCTTCCTCACTGCGTCGTACTGAATGGGCGGGGCTAAACTTCGGGGGCTTAACTGTGCCACCATGTTTGCGACAGTGATGTCATGGCTGACAGAAACAAACTGTACTCTCCCAAGTTCAATTGGAGGCACCATTGTTCTATACTCTTGCTCTGGCAGGGACCACCGCTTCGATAAAGCCAACACAAAGCCTCGTCCCCATCCACCGACATTGTTACAGATGTGAGCAATGATACGCTTGCCATTCCCAACGGGCTCAGTTGCGTCTCCTTGAATGTACTGGATAACATCGGCCGAGAGGCGACTAATCGACCTGCAATATTAATTAAAAAGGAAACTGACATTTTCAAATGCAAGTAGGTCATACCTTTTAGGCAGTGTACATCTCCTGTCATCCTCCAACGACGAAGAACGGCCGGAACGTTTTTTTGGAGATTCTGGAATCAGTGTACTTCTCCTGTCATCCTCCAACGACGAAGAACGGCCGGGACGTTTTTTTGAAGATTCGGGAGTCGATGAATCTTTATGGTTTCGCCGACGTTTCAGGCGCTTCGGCGAAGATTCAGGTGAAGAGGGGGACGGTGAACGGTGACGACGGTGTTTCTTCTTCTTGTGATGCTTCTCTTTCTTGTGACGTTTTTCTTTCTTCTTCTTGGACTTTTTTCGATCTTTATTCTTCCTTGCCTTCTTCTTTTCAGAAGATTTTTTCAATTTAGACAGTTCCGGCTCTTCAGTTTCATCACTGGCATCAGACGGACTTTCACTCCTTTTCCGTTTTCGTTTCTTTGGACTGTGGCGATCAGTGGTAACCACATGGTTTCCAACTGTGCTACAATTCTCCATCTCTTTTAAATTGGTTAATATAGCATAATCAAATTAAATTAAAACTTAAACAAATATTAAATTGGGTCTGAACTTACATCTTACATACGAGAATCCTTGTCAAGGCCAAATGTCAGGAATCATTTGGGTTATACAGTTTTCGTTCGTCATATCGTTACGCAACGCTCAAAGTCATTTGATTAATAAATTGGACAGATTGACGGGGATCCAGATTGACAATTTTAAATGTTTAATTTTAAAAAAAAAACTTAACATGTTACAGGGTTCTTCTTGTGGCAGATTTCACTCCCGCCAGTTTTTACCACTTCGGGGAAAATGAAAAATGGGTAATTTACATATTAAAACCGGAACCGTGACCGATGATAAATTGTCTTTATTTGTTGTTATTTGTTAACTTGTAGTCATTTTTAATAATTTTCGAGGAATTGCGATTTTAAATTAACGAAGAGAGTGTTAATGGAACGATACCAACATCGCATTTAATGGTGCTACCTTCGATGCTCTTGATTTCTAGGGAGTGTCCATAAAATGCATTCGAGATATTTAGGCTAAATGTAAAAGGTAAGTAAAAGCCGTAGTATGACCTCTAGCATTGATTTGGCATGAGTTTGTAACCTCTCAACAATATTCTATACGTAACCAGATTGGGGCAGTAGAGAAGTATAGGGGAGTAAGGGCTAAGCTTGCTAGAGTTATGAATATGATTCCTTGAGTAAATTGCTCCAAGTAATGTTCTTTCTTGAGGTCTATAATTTATTTCCTGATAAAATTGTCCAAAACCTTTCCGTCATCAGAATACTTTCCGTTAAAACTAAGGTGAAGCCGAGGCCTTAGCGATATGGTAATAGGCAAGAACGATTTTTTTATCTTCTTGGTAAATCCAGCCGACAACGTCAAGTTTGCTGCGAAGAGCTTAAGGCAACTTTCCCTTGCTTTCTTTTCGAAGCTGAAGCAACGTTGTTGTCTACATTTGTCTTGCATTTTCAAGATTTTAGTTCCAGCACCTCTGCCAACGATGTTTACAAAATTAGTTAAATATGATTCAATTTTTTCGATTTTCAAAACACATTATCGTTGATAATTTAGTTAGTGAAGGTACTGTCGAACAATATTCCTAGAAAAATAATGTTAAAAACTCATTAAAAATATGTCATTAAAGCGAAGCCATTAAAAATGGAACGTGAGCAATGTAGAAATGTTCCATTAACAAAAGTTGGCTCTTCTTGCTGAGCTCGGAGTTCTATTAAACGCTAAACCAAAACCAATTACGCGTCATCACATTGATAGCTAAGTTAATTAAGATTAGGCAACCATTAGTTAAATATAAATCATAATGTTACCAATGGAATTGACATTAGAGAGTTTTAAACAGAAGGAGCAGGATGAAATCCTCAAACGCTAGGAGCTTCGCTTTGAAAGCGATATTAGTTGTGACGGTGTTTTTCTTTAAAAATTCGTACTCATTGAAACTCCCGTCATTAGGATTATTACCGGATTTAAATATTAGCACTGACGATTACGTGTTTACCTTGGTCAACAGGATTCTGAGCTCGCTTGGGGCAAACTTCTTTGATGGCGACGAGCAAACGACATTTAGAGCTCTACCTTCTACCAACCTCAAACAGCCACCAATTGAAAGAGCTAAGGAGTACGCCTTGTTCGCCGCTGCTGCCTACTGTTTTAACGATCTGAAGGACTGGTCGTGCGTTCCATGCAAGAAAATTAGACCAAGCGTGGAATATCAATACGACATTAGCAGCGGACCGCTCAAGGCTTTCGTGGCCCTGGACAGAGTAGAGAAAGAAATTATTTTGACCTTCAGGGGAAGTCAGAATGTACAAAACCTTGTTGGGGACAGCAACATGCTCACAGTGGAAATTGAAGGAATGGATGGTATATTTCTCCACCGTGGGTTTCACGACATGACACTTGGCATTTATGACCTTGTGAAAGAAAATCTGACGGGACTTATCTCCCAGAATCCTGATTTCAAGGTGGTAGTTGCGGGCCATAGCCTTGGCGGTGCTCAAGCAGCGCTAACAATGTTCTTCATCAAGCGCGAGGAGCGCTTTGGCAATGTGGAGTTTGAGCTTTTTACCTACGGACAGCCGAGGGTGGGGAATAAAGGGTTTGCAGACTACTTCAACTCAATGGACATCTCAGTCGCTAGAGTCACGGAAAGGGCGGACATAGCACCGCACTACGTTCCAGCATTCCTCGGCTACGTCCATCATCAGAATGAGTTGTTCGTCTACGATGTCGCCGGATCTGCTAGGTACTGCTCGACTACGGACTATGAAGACTCAAAATGCTCCGACTCCCTTGGACCAATCTACAACGCATTTGATCACTTGAGATATTTCGATGTTGATTTTAATGTCTGCTTTATTCAAGAAGAACCGGTGGAGACACTGTTACAATTTGTACTTCCACTCACGTCCTTCATCCCGAAAAATCTGCTGGACCTTCTTTCAGGAATTTCACTTAAAAATCTTAAAATAATTCCAATTGTTCAAGGACTACTTGGATAAGCATGATGTAATTGAGTCATGAGTAAATGTGCAAAGTATCCTGTTTGCTGCTTCACAATCCATGTCAATTCGATATAGTATAATTCGCGATTAGTCCATGGCAACCTGTTGCCGAAGATTGTTTACTCTAAACAGTTTTTGAGCAGAACTGCCTGCAGCGAAGTAAAGCAACTTATGCACTATACCCACCACTAGCTGGCACCAACCTAAAACCGGAAGTCAACAACATGGCGTCACAGTTCTTCGTGGAGGACTCAATTTGTGACACTGTGTCAAAAACGAGACCACAGGAAGAGGCTGCGGTGGAGCATTCTTACAATACCAGAGTAATGATCACCTCTCGTTTCTCTTTTAAAATGTGAAGTCGGAGATTTAAATTAAGAATTTTTAGGTTTTGGTTCACAACTGGTATGAAGACAGGCGGCAGTATCAGTGGGAGTGTCCCCGGTGTACCGGCCATAGCGTCTATAATTCATCCTTCTGTCCACTTGACAAGGAGTATTATCGGAAAGACACTACTGTTCCACCGTCGGAATACGAATTCGTAACAAAGCGAGCCGGAGAGGGATCACGCCTTCTGCGCAATGACTACGACTACTGCGACTACATGCAAAACTACATGACCACTTACGACCTAATGCACAACTGGGAAGTTCGGCGCCAAGGCTGCCAGCCCCGGCCATGTCGGAAATGGAAGATGGCAGTAGACGCTCGCTGGCATCCACAACCTGACAATGCAGTTGCATTCGTAATTCTAACAAGTTAACTTCTGAAGCTGGATTCAAGCTAATATAATTTATGATGCTTTGCATTAGGGAAATTTAACCACAATTGGATTTCGTCAGTCACCACAGGTTCCAATGGTTCCGAATGATTGGCACACATACCAGACGGACACTACTTATCGACGCCACTATCCACCAAATAGTTATCCAAATGACTATGTCCTTTGTCGCTATGCATCTTCAAAGTAAGTCTCGCCAAGTACAGGCCTTACGTGCATATACATGAGAATGAATTATTATTCATTATTTTTCAAGGTGCAACCGACGAGGTACCGAAGACATGTCACTTGTTCTAAAACCTGGAGTTTGTGACAACTGTCGCTTCAAAGTCAGGTTATTAGACCCCTGTAACTGTGACTGCTCATGTCACTTTGACAGCAACGCCCCGCGCTTCCCGAATCTTGTACCTCAGCATACACTCAAGTCCTATCTCCCTCGCCAAAGCCTCTACCCTGCTGGATATCGAGGAAGCTCCGTTATGAAGCATGAACCACATCCAGCTAATGTGCCAGGTTACCCAATTTTGGAATCAACATGTCCGGATCCATGCGACGGAAAAGAATTCCGCGCAGATATGCAAAATGCAATGCAATGTCAGCAAGATCCTTATCAGTAAACACTTTACAAAGGAAATGGAACGCAACAAAATGATCAAAATACGCAATTACCTCGTAGTTGTAAAATAAACTTGATCCGCAAAATAAAGAGTTCCGTAATACGTAAATTTCTAAAAACTATTTTTATCTCTCGCTTAAAATATGAAGCCAAAATATTTTGTTTTAAAAACTGACAGATGCTAGAAGACCTTATTTCTATTAAGTATTAATACACATTCGTTAGTAGTCAAAGTCGTAGTCGATTGGTGACTTTTTCACCTCTTCCACTTTTTTAGATTCCTCCACACCAGGAGACAATTCAAACTTCGTTGGAGCCGGAGCATGGCTTGCAGGTGGATGCGAAGAATATTCAGACACTTCATGGTAGGCCATTTGTTTATTGGGGTCATTGGGGTTGGATGCAAACATGCATTCTTCCTTGTTAGATCCTCGCTGGTCACGACAAACGTAGCAAGTCATATCTCCTTTCTGGACCTTGTGACAATCCTTTCTGTCTTTCCTGTTAAACTGGCTAATAGCTTGTTCCAAATGTTGTGGATTTAAGTCTTCTTGCTGTCCATAATAAGGTGGGGATGAGTAGTAATTCGGTTGGTTTGTATTTTCCTTGTGTGAGCCTGTGGATGGGGAATACGATGGGCCACTTGGTCCACGCGATGACTGACCGTAGTTTCTATAAGGTGGAGTCGGTGGGCCTCTGTGATGGTATGAAGGGGCACTTGGGGTATGAGAAACTGACCCACCTAAATTTGGCAACAATTAACTTCATATAAAAGGGTTTTGCTAAGCGTGGACTCTTACCTCTTGGTTGGTCATCGTTGTCAGTTCCACGGAATTGTGTACTTCTTAACGCTTCCGGGAAATTTTTCTTTACATAATCGTCATAGCCAATGTCAAAATCTTTTCCAAAGTCATTTGCTCCGGAGTAGATTGGCCTATTTTCCGTGTTTGATGTGTCCGATTGTCCAGCATCGTACTGTATGTCTTTGGGAAGAGAAAAATCAAACCCATAATTTCGTGAATTTCCATCTCCGAATCCAGCAGGAGGCCCAAATTCAACTTCCAGTGCCCTATTTGGATTTTCCTGATTTGAAGTGTCGTCCTCTTCTCCTCTGCCGCCATTCCTACCAACGTCTAAGCTAATCGATGGAATGTATTCAAAATGCCCTCCTCGGATTGGTTGATCGGGACCATCATACTGATCTCGATTATGCTCCTTAGCATTGCGGTTGTTATTGTTATCATCCACTTGGAAGTCAGATGCATATCGATTCCCTTGACTCTGACGTTTCTGGATTCTTTTTGGAAGGGATTCGGTTGCATCGGGGATTACTGGAAAGGATGCAATTGGTTCTCGTTTATAACGGTCTCGTCCATTATTGCTAAAATAATAATAAATTAAAATCAACCTCATTTTCCTTTTGCTATATTGGTTATCATTTTCAACCAAATTAGTCATACTTGCGTGATTTTCCATTATCAGTGAAAGATGATGAGGTTGATCTGAAAAAGTTCCCTTTGTTCTTTGGGTCGGAATTTGAATCATAAGAGCACCGCTCAGCATAGTGTCCATTGTCATCTTCACATACGTAGCACGTCATCGGTTGTTTATTCCCTTTCTGCTTTCCCCTTCGTGCTTGTCTCCTGTATCGGGGTTGGTAACCGGCCGGGTTGTAATCTTCGGACTGAGAGTAATCTCCGGCATATTCATCTTCGTCAACTTCTTTCTCTACCTAAAGATGAAAACTTGGTCGATAAGACACCTGTCAGAGTAAGGTTTGAACGCACATACCTTTTTACATTTACTTTTTCCAGTGGCTGACTTTTCACTTGGTGGTGATTCCTGGGGAGCTTCTGAAGTCTCTTGACTTGATGGGCCGCCATAAGGTCGGTTGTTGTCGTCGTTATATCTGCGTGGTTGTCGTCCAGACCCACCTCGGGAATCGTCTCGGTTTCCACCACCACCATAATAGTCTCTGTCGTAAGGACTTGGAGAGTCATCTCCATTCCCATCTCGGCCACCAACTTGTCTGTAGTTGGACCTATACCTTGGGGGCTGTGAAGAAGGGTAGTCATCGTCTTCGCGTTTGCCATCGTGCTCGTCGTCTCCATTTTGTCGACCAGTGTATGTGTATGACGGAAAAGCTCTCGTTTGTGAGCCCTTAGTACCCGCCGCTTTCGAGTTTTCCGACTGTTTTATAATCCACATGTAAGGGAATTTACAAACACCAAATTATTTGTTCTTACATTATATCCTAAGAAATCAGCGGGTGAAAATCCACCATCTGCTTCAGCCGCTTCGAACAAGCTGCGAAACTGAACATTTGGGTCGACAAAACCATCATTGTTGTCTGCCTCTCCGGGCTTTCTGGAGTTCTAAAAATAGATATCAAACTCCTATTTCCACTTATTTTTCATTTATGGCAGAGCAGGTTTTTACAAAGTTTGATGAGGACGAGGCCAATGACCCGAAAGGGTCTCTCTCTATTTCTGCATGAACCTTCCGATCAGAGGGTGATTGAGATCCAGAGCTGAAGAAGTCCGAGAATAAATCAGGGGATGATTTCTGGAAGCCGTCCTTGGGGATGAACGATGCAAAATCGATAGGTTCAACAAATCCAATGTTGTCAGTTTCTTTATCAGAGGCCAAGCTGGCAGGAGATGGGGCCACGGTTTGGAACTGTCTTTCAGTTTCCGCAGTGTAAACGACCGACGGCTTATTTGTCTTTGAAGTGGGTTTGGGTTTTACATCATGATTATGCGAAGAACCTCCCAAGGTGATGTCGATTGAGGTAAAAGTGAAAACGGTGAAAGTAATGAAGAGGATCTACAAACAGGGAAAACAAGTTCAAACATCAAAGAGTCAAACATTCCATACAGAGGCTGGTAGGAAATGACATCAAAGAACTTGTGAATTACTCAATACTACAAGAGGGTCTCTTTTTCTGCAACACATTTGATTGAACAAGAATTAATGACAGGTATCACGGATATTAAAAACAGAATTCCATGTCAGGACTCGGAAAATATTTTTTTTCCTCTTAATTTATCACCCAATGTGTGAAGGAGACATGGTAATTTAAAAGCGAAAATTACAAATGAAAGTAAATTCTCACGATTACATGGCCCTTTTTTTGGCAAAAAAATAAGTCAATTGTTCTGAAATACGTATTGCAAATCTATTCTTGCGTGGAGACTTGGCAGGTATAACGTTCTTGCGATGACACGGTACGCTGCTGTAGGTTTCACTCCGTCACAGCTCAATGCAAATCAAAAGTCATTGAATTGACACAAATCGGAAATGAACGTCACCAAATGGGTACAAAATATTTCCAAGAAATATGTCTCCTAACCTTGGCTGCAATAAATCACCTTCACTCGCAAATATTTTTTTCTAGCAATTTATGTCAGTGCTAAACTTAGTCCGTGTGGACACAAAAAAATGCGTTTCGGAAATAATGAAGAATAAAATTCATAGGCTGAAAGTACCATCAAAATTCTTTACAAAAACGCGATTCATACGCCATTTTTTTAACAAACTAATTTCCATAAGTTTATGCGACAAATTATGACTAATAAATCTATTCATGAACCATGAATTAATTACTTTAACTTACAATAGTCCTACTAAAATTGGAAATAATACGGAAGTATTTTGAATTCTTATTATGAATAAAATCCAGAATAAACCATAAATTAAATAATGGTGAACAAGTAAAGAAAAAACTCATTTTGGAATCCATAATTAAAATTATGGAAATTATTATGTATAATAATTTACCTGGAGATCCATAATCCCTCGATGCTTTACGTGTACAACTCGTAATCTTCAGTTTTTGAATTGTGTCATAACGTTGATCCTTCAGTAAGATTTCACTTGTATTTATGATGCGCTCTTTTGTACTTTTCTAACAATCGCAAGAGATTACTGGGATCTTTCAAAGCAGAAACGATACTGAATCTTCGCCAATTCGAGATCGAGAGTGTGAATAATTTTCCTTTATAGTTGATTGCACTTCTCTTTTTATTCTACTGAATTTTCTAAAGAGTATGGGGATGAGGTACTGTCAAATTCAGCCAATGACGATATTGCATTCTTAAGCATGGAGACTGACACCACCCACCACGCAAAGAAATTCATCTTTCGATGAAAATCATCCCAATTAGAATGACCACTTTTAACTCATCCCATTTTTTGGTCGTAAGTTGATTGTTACCGTACACGTCAGTGACACACTATGACAGGATATTTTTATTTTGGAGATATTTTCCATTTTGAACACAACAAACTAAAAGCAAATTCGTAGAGATATAATTGAAATGTAATATTTCGGTAATAGATTTGTCACATTTTCACAATTTTGTGGGTTGAGCAGTCATTGAACATTGAAACGCATATGCATAGCGTGCGAATCTGAATTTTCAGTTTTACGTTACGCAATGCAGTATTTCTCGCAGATTAACTAGTGGAAAATAAAATAGCGGAACCTCAGCTAAAACCACATTTTGTGCAGCATTAGTTCCAACTGCTGTAAAATCGTTTACTTATAATTTAATAGTGTAAGGACGAGTAACAGAATAGAAACAATAACAGGCGTCGTCTTGTCAGAACAAGCAAAGCGTCGTGTCTTATGGCGTAAATATATAATGAAGTTTATATAATTTAGTATTAAAAATATTTATATTTTGGAAACTTTTTCCTCGATTTCTTGACCTGTTGAAATATACGCGTAGGGTTCGAATTTGTTGGCTGCATTCTTTGACTCTGTCATCGTTCCTTTGGTTGAGCTTTGATTAATGGAAGAACCCATACTGCTTGACCGCGTCAGCGACTCCTTTGTGATGCTCCCTTCTTTAAAATTTTCGGAATAGCTTTGTCCAGCGGAGTCTGGTTTGTGATGACAAGTGACAATGAAGCAACCGACGATTCCAAGAAGAATTAACAAAGAGCAGCCAAGAAGACCTCCAAGGGAAAGGCGCTCAGCCAATGCCACAGAGTCATAAAGCTTCCCACGTATTTCATCAAATATTTCATCGCTAACCTCAGCAGCCTAAGTTAATTATAGGATCAGATTAAAAGCAATCTCGGCAGTTTAGAAATTTTCATTATTACCTCTTCTACCCACATAAAAGGGAAAAGCATGTTTGGAACACGAGCAAAAGTCGGCATGTAGGGATTCGGTTCCATTTGAACGTTGAACTGGAGTCTTTTTACACCACGTAGAACCAGGCCAGACCTCTGAAATTTCACAATCATTTAGTCTGGGATTTGGATTTTATGTAGTTCCTACGTTACCGGTTCAACATCTAAATAAGTGTCGTGATCCTTTGCATTAGGGTTGAGTCCTTCTACTGCATTTTGATATGGCTCCCACGCCTGATAAAAATGGGGAGCTGAAACCGTGATTGGAGCACCTTCAAATATACATTTTGAGTCAAGTTCCGGAATGAAAAGGAAATGGTGGAAATTACCCTACTTTCTCTGCAAGGTGACAAGCTGAATACGCCCTGCTTAAAACAGTCATATTTTTTATCCTTTGGACAAAAACAAAACTCGTCAGATGCAAAAACCGGCTTCGGATCTGGCAGAACAAATCGATAAGCCTTGGCTCCCTTGACCTCAGTTTCATGTCCATAAATCATCAGCAAAGACCTGCCAAAACAAGACGCAGGGGAATTCATTAAATATGAATGAATGGATAGACGGGGAACACGTGAATGTTACCTGCAAAGATCAGGGACAAAGAATCTCAAGATTTCATCTTTGGTAATGAACGGGGGTAGAATGGAGCCGTCAGTTCCGTTGATTAAATTGCAAGATCCGCTCCAATGTGACAGTTTTGTCTGCCCATTCCAGCTCATAATTCGGCCAAATTCTTTAGGATTTGTGATTCCCGTCCTCACCACAAGTTCTCCGTCATCGGTATTATTTTTCTGAAAAATAAAAGTCATTAAAGCATGTCATGAAAGCTTTCAATTTAAGATATTTTACGTCTTTGTAAAATCCGAATTTCCCTCCGCTAAATGCCTCTGGGATTTTCACACCACCGACCAATTGAAGAAGCGGATTGGACAGGAATGAAATGTAAGAGTCAACCGACCAGCCATCGAAGAGATACTCTCGTACAGTGTTGAAAGTAAAAAGTCGCTCTCCCCTTTGGCGCAAACTCCGGTCCGCAATGCCATACGCAATGGAAATATTTGTCATTTGCTTCGCTAATTTGGCCACACTCTGCAAAACATAAAAACAACATTAGCCAATTATGGAAAATAATCCAATTAATCTCTGGTTATTTTCCATTTGTAATTACACTCTATTAATAGTCAATCTCATTGTCTCACTTGCTGAGATTCCGTAATTAAGTTTGACGATTATTGATTTCTTTTTCATAATAAGTACCAATTATTTTCCATCAAAGAAAGTTTAATGCGTCAAGAAGCGGCAGCCGTAGAAATGATTGATTAGGACTTCGTGAAACTCTTTTCCAGAGAATTTTTTTTGTACCAATTCTCCAGGATTGACACGCAATCTAATTAATTTCTTTACGCCACACCGACCTTATTCAAATGGAGAACTTACAACGAAAGGAACGTTTATAAGGATGACGCGATCCTTCTCTGAACCGCCTGAGAGATCAGGACGAAAATAGTATGTGATCTTCTGCCGATATGACACCGTGTCTTTCTCCTTATCAATCCCCAAAACAGTCTTCACACGCTTTTCCCTGTAAAAATAAATTGATTAAATTATCTAAAGTGTCTTTCGTAGGATGCTATAAGAATATTAAATTACTCGTAGACATAGGGACCAGTCTCCTTCAAACGTGGTTTTGCCCCGTTCATCACTTCTAGCGGATTGGTAACATTGAAGAGGTAGAACTTTAGAAATATTGGGACAGTAATGTTCGCCCACTTGTTCCACGTGCTTGAGCCAGGGACCAGTCTTACTTCCTGCAAAGAAAGAAACACATATGGCTTAAGCGACATTGTTTCGAAGGACAAAGGGACATAGGAGCGTTGCTGTATTAAAGCAGTAACCTTAATCCTAATGATTTCGTATTGTCCATTTTGCAAATCATAATAGAACTTGACTTTGAATTGAGTTACGTAACTATGCAACACTTGACGCTATGGTGCTTATAAGATAACTCTTACAAATGACAACCTTAAACAGCTTAAAGTGTTGATGGAGCTCAGGGATGCTGAGCCTTGAGAAATTAACGGGTTTCTTCTGGAAGTGCTTTGCATAATCCCAATGCTATCTGGAATAGTGCCATCAAATTAAAGTTTCAGCATTTGCAATTGCGGACGTGATTCGCGTTCCATATTTTACTCTAATCCCAAATTGAATAGTAATTGAGAATGCATTTGTGTAGAGCATAATAATGAAATGCATAAACTTTCTTGAATTGAGTGACATGTAGAGGTAGATGACCCAACATCCATTGTTGCGAGTTTTGAATCTTGGATGAAGTGCAATTCTACACCACTACATAAAAGTAAAGAAGGTGAAGCCGGAGCTTCTTATCTTTTGCACAATACTCCTGCAAGGCCGAGATTTGTTTATATTTAATTAACCCGAGGATATTTTCCTTTCTGCATACAAATCTAAAAACTTCCAAAAATAGATTCAATTGTTCACCGTTACACTTGAATTTAAAATGCGTATTTGAGGACGGTACTTAAAGATGTTGTTAAAATTGGGTGAAATCCTGTGATTGGAGATTTGGGTTTTGGTTCTAATTTTTAGCTGCGCGATGAGAGAAAAAATGGATGCAAATTGGCTTCACATTTGCGCATCTTTACCTCTGCAATTTTAAATTCAATAATCCGATCGAGAGCAACCCATTTGAAAAGAACTATGAGGAACAACAATACGAAGCTGATGAACAATAACACCACAGGCCACTTTGTCCGCACATGTGCGCAGAATGAACTAGTTGTCGCCCTTTGTTTGCTCCCTTTCATAGCAACGAGGTGAGAAAAACGAAATTAGGAAATTTACACAATTAGAAAAATGTGTCAAAGGGTCGCTTGTCCAGAAGTATTCAACTCCTCATTATCGGTTTACTAGTTTCCCTACAGACAAGATCCAGACGACTGACCGTATCTTATAGGAAAGTCGTCTTCAATATACTACAGCCAACTGGACTGTCGGAAATACGTTAAGGAAATTGTTGTATAACCTACGAGAAGAGTAACCTTCAAGTCTTCGTCAACCAATCTACCACATGAAACAATCAGAGATTTGATTCATCATTGTTAATGATATACGAAGAGGAATACACTACATTTGGGGGGAACTACGACGAGGTTACCGTGAGGTAATTAACATTGCATGTCCAGCACAACTACCTTACCAGCTACCTTCTAGCCTTTGGACCCTGGCCTGTCTTTGGCAAAAGGAAGAAAAAATTTGTGGCTAAAATGTCAATTCGGGTATAAAAATTAATTTTTATGAAATGGAAAATCCAGGATACGTAATAGTTAAAGAAAAAATAAAACCAGTAGTATAGCAAAGCAGTTTTTGTAGTATATAGTAGTAATTTGTAGTAATGGAATATTTTAAAAATGCTCAGAACCACTTTTAAAGTGAGTCTTATATTTTGCTTACTTGCATAAATCCAATTAATTTGACTCAATTTTTATTTCCCATTCTTAGAACTGGCTTGGATTTAAGTGGCATTTGATTGTCAACAAGTCCTCCTCTGCTTGAGAATTTGTATCCAATGGGATTTGAGATCAGTTAATCTGTGATGGAAGTCGTTCTTGATGTGTGTCAACGTCAGATTCTGAAGGTTGTGGGGGTGGCGGCGCCGTTTGGACATACTTCACCCTCTGTTATAAAACAAAAATCATTGAAGCGCGGTTCCAGCGTTCTAGGATCTTAAATATTTTAAGTGACCTTACCCTAACGTTGTGCTTTGGCTTATCCCGCACTTTGTTTAGCCATTTCTTGAGTCCAGATGTCGCCTTGGATGACATGAGCGGCCCAGTCCCATAAGTACCATCATTTTCATGACACGTTGGCAAGTATGGGCAAGTTCGCGTGTACTTTCGTTTTACCTCCTTTTTCGTATGGATTCCACGTTGATAGTAATACGTGAAATTAGCAACCACCACAGGGACTGGAAGCGACAGAGTCAGAACACCCGTGACTGCGCAGACGGATCCTAAAAGAAAGTCCTATTGTTATACTTTGTGCAACATATTTTTGACATTATTGATTGGTTAACCAATTATTTTTCCAACAACTGTTTTTGGTATTTCATTTTTGGAATCATCAAATCCCGTAGTGGTCATGGTGCTCACAGCCCAAAAAAATGTGTATGGGATCGATGTGAATCTTGAGTTTGGATCAAAATAGTTTTCCATGAAATACACCGCTGATGAGAAAAGGATGACCCCGACCATCAAGAAAAAAGCCAAAAGAGCAAGCTCACGAAGTGACGCTCGCAATGTTTGTCCAAGAACTCGCAAACCGATGGAGAAACTGCAAATAATAAAATATATCAGATATTACTTTTTTTCTAAAGAAGCCGACCTCACCGTGCCAGCTTTAGGATTCGGAATACACGGACGACTTTCATGATGCGATGGATAAGTTCCATTACATCTCCATCGTGGAAGCTTATGTCTGGAAGTAATAAAGACTTTACACCGGTAAATCGAATTGCCGAGGACAAACTCACAATGAAGTGAACGGTCATTGTGAATGAAGTCTTCGTGATAAATCGACTGTTCAATGACCATTACAAAATATGGTACAATAGAGACAAAGTCAATGGCGTTTGTGAAGACTTTGAAGAAGCCGAGTTTATCTGGGCATGCGTAGAACCTGGCGATGAGTTCCATAGTAAAGAATGTCACGCAAGCTGTTTCAGTGAAGAACATGGGGTCTTGAAAATCAATCACTTCGATCATAGTCTTTGGTATTTTGGCAAGCTGCGGGTATTTGAACATGGTCATCGTGTCCAAGCAGTAGGACATAGTTGACAGCACAATGGACAAGATGGAGATGTACGAGAACAATGCTGCTTGGCGGGAACTTTTCGGATATTCCAACAGAAGCCAGAGTTTCCGGTGGAACAAGTTGGCGGGCATTTGTTCAATGATGATTTCATGTTGCTCACTTTCTTCCCGTTCGAATTCATCCACTTTTGGTCCACTCAGACAAAAGAATCGAATTTCTTCTCGGAAATCGTCCGCTTTAACCCTTGTCGGTCTAAAACTGGAGTGTTGAAAATCATCGACAAAGTCAAGTAAACAAGTTTACCTCTCAAGTCGCGTGCCCCTGGTTTGATAATAATGGATGATACTCTCGAAGCAACCCGGGTTTCTGTCAAAAAAGTACTCACGAGTCTGCTTGTTAAAGTAGCGCATGCGCCAGTGAGGATTCCCTACAACAAAATGGAGAACAAGGATTGGTCTCGGATCATAATAAGAAATTATGAGGATTCCTTGCCTAGTAAAGTGTCAGGGAATTCTTCCAGCGTTCGTGCTTGCGTTTCAAATCGGACGCCGGAAACGTTGATCAAGACTCTTCGGCAGCCCATGTGACGCTCCCGCGCACTTTGTAATTTTTCATCCTGCCTTCGAATTCGGATAAATTCCTTTCGTTTTCTTTTCCTTTCGCGTTTCGTCATGTGTTCAGCATGGGCGTGTTCTGGATGCTTGCCATGCGATTCGTACAACCAACTCCGGTAGTCACCCCATTCCCAACGATACGCTGGAATGTACATTGCTTCCACAAACAGGCCCCACAGGACATGTGGAAGATGTTTCCAAAACGAAAGAAAATTGCACTTCCAGAAACGGCGACATTTTTTCTTATTTCGATGTGGTCGTTTCACACGGACATTTTCCTGAGAACCGCCTTCACTCAGTCCTTCGCTGATTTCGTCTTCGCTGCCTTGGTCTATGTCTAAGGAAATATCCGACATCCCGACTACCATTATTTTTGAATCTTCCATTTCCAATACTTCCAGCTTTGGTAAGCTCAAATATCCAACTTAGATTTCCTAAAAAGTGAAAGCTTCTCGTTCTACCAAAAAGAAAGAAATAAAAATATTTCTTGTGTAAACATCTTTTTCTATTTCAATTGGTTGCGATGACAATCAATGCTGTTCCTTATTTCAATTTCAAGGTGAAGATGAAATAAGACTTTTAGATCAAGAACTTTTTTGCGATGTTTGGGGTTGCATAATAAGCAAAGTACTTTTGAAAAGATGATATAATCCGAAGTCATGGAGTCGAGGAGTGTGGTCACAAGGGACATGACTCTGCAGCTTAAGCTGGAATTAGTTACCAGTGGGCAGGGCGTTTTGTTTGGAAATATGATTTGCAAGTTATTGAGTTTATGCATTGTAAATGTTTAATTTGTAGCTCTATTTGATTCTGTAACCCAGCCCTTCTCAGGAAGTCAATATGAGCCCCTGTGTGCTCTGAGGAATGTGTTTTGAAACTTATTTTTGCTTGAATGTAAATCAGGCAGATGAAGTTCACTGTCAAGATCAACACCAAGGTCGAGAGGACAGGTATGGTATTAGCCAGTTACCTTTATTCGTTTACAAACCTGTTTCTATGTAATAGGGAGGAAATAAAACCTCAAATCGACACCTTACAACTATAGTCTCATAACAAATACCAAGAGAAACGGGAAATTCGCAAAAGTAATGAAAAGTTTAAGGAAAATTGAATTAGGTCAATATTGACCTTGAAATCAATCAAAATAAAACTGTAAATACGACAAAGAACGGACGACTTCAATGTCAACAATTCTATCATTCACAAAGAATTTATTTTGATTATGTAACTTTTAATTAAAAAAAATTAAACCATACTATGAACGAATGAGGGAATTTTTCATTCCACAGCTTCTGGTTCAGGTGTTAGAACCGGGGTGGGGAAAAAAGTGAAACTTTTAGAACTGCCAAAAGCAGTTTCTAATTAATTATAGTAAAAGTTTGTGAACTCTTAATACGTGGAAATGGATTTTGGAAGATAAGTTTTGCTCTTCCTTCCGCCTTGTATCATGTCGACGGTGATTCACTCCAAACAAAACGCTGGAATGAAATTATGATAATGAATAAAAGTGCTCTAGGGAGTTAATCCAGTGAGGCCCTGGTAACCCACACTTCTGCGCAGTTGCACTTGGAAAAATTAACTTTAGAAAACCCACCCAGCAGTAACTTTCAAGGACCACTTACCTTGAATAAAGTTTCAAACGGAAAAATTCTATACCAGTTATCGCATGTCGCCGTAAGGGACTGAAAAGAGGAAAATCTCCGACAACTGGATGTGATGTATCGCTTTGGCACAACCTCCAGAGAAAGAAAACTTTCTCCATTTCTGGACTGCAAAGTGAAATTCCAGAATACATAACATAAAGAAGAATGGAATTTGGCGTAAATGGAGGAAACATTGGGGAAGTAATATACACACACGGGAAAGCGTTTCATGCACTTTGTACATAGTCGCTGACGATGTGTACTGGGACATTTTTACGAGATTCTTTTTAGAGTAGCTCCAATCTCTCCCTGCAGACGATGAAAATGGGTTGGAATAAATTTTTGCTTCCTTGTTTTTATGACAGTTCCGGAACTGAAATGCAATTTGTATGGATATAAAAAGTTGCCAAAATCTAAACACACACCTGATGTTGGATTCTTAGCGAATGTTGAAATCGGGAGTTTACTCATTGCCTAGGAACAAATGGTACCACCTGGAATACAACATGCTCCAAAGCTAAAGTAATTGTTTACATGAGAAGCTTAAAAAAGTACGTCGTAGCTTCATCCATTATTTCAAGGAAGCAATTTATGAAATAGTCAAGACCACTTACGGCTCTCTTATGTCATTGGTGAAAACGGCAAAGGAGAAAGTCTGCCGCGGGGACTCTGCACTCTCTATTAAACTTGAAATTTAATACAAGGAATTGAGAATTTCATTAGATTTTGAATAGAAATTACAGTAAGTACACATGCATGTATTGCCTCATGCATGATTTCACCATGGCAATTTTATGATTGGAAATACGAGCGGAGCGGTAGTGTTTTTGCGTAGAACCTGTCAAGGTATATGGAAGATAAGTCTTTCCTTCCGCTCCGACGACTTCCCCAGAATCCAATTATTGTTCTTGTCTAATATCCTATTCCTTATCCAATATTAATGATAAACAACCAGCAACAAGACGCGCAACCAGTCAGCTCTTAGGTGGATGGATCCAGCCTCTGACTCTCTGCTCCGATACCCGGTAGGCCGAAATTCGGGAGTGGGAATTCCAGTTTACCAGCAAATCTCGACGGAAGCAGTTCCTTTCTGTTGCTCTCTTGGGCAATTGTTCCAACTATTTGCCAAGAACTTTATTCTGATCTAAAGGGAAATCAACAAAAGGCTTTTACTCGGAATGTTGAATTCTAGAAAGATTTCTGTAAGTTTTGTCAGCGAAGCGCTTCAGTCAACATCAAACGATCCTTATTTGGGACGAAGAAATCCCTTATTAAAAAACCTCCAACAAAAAGTACTTCGACTTCAAGTGACACAGGTAAACTCTTCCTGGTAGAGTGGAACTTTCATAATGATATCAACTTTTTTATTCCAAAATGGTGTAAAACTAAGTCGCTTTGGAAATAATCAAACGGATTTTGAGCGTTGGCGTTGGGTCGAAAAATGGCAATTTTGTCTCAAAACTTTTAAACTTTAGCGTATACCATTGGACTAAAACTTTTCCCTCAAATTACGAAAGTCTTGGAATGTTTGCACAAAAGTCGAATAATATAAAATCCAAATGTGTTGCAGTATTTGGACAAAGAATAAGGAAAAGTTGGTTTCTATAATTAAACTGGATTCGTAAAGCAAATGTTAGTTCAATGGAGGCAATAAGCCACATGTGTTCCGCTCTTTTTGAAAAGTTTTCAATTAAAAACGTATCGCCAGAGTTCAAGGGCCTTGTGCTCTTGACTATAGTTTATGATAAAGTTTATGAATTTAAAATCCTTCAGTTCTTTTTATTGTATTTTATTTAACAGGACTTTGGTAGAAAGTCAGTATATTTTTCTGTAGATCTTTTCATTCTCTGCAGGCGACTGTGAACAAAATGTCAAGAAAACGGACACAAAGCGCAATAAGGTTTCCCTTACACAATGCTATCATGGAACTTTGCAATCAAAAAGCAATTAGTCTGTTGACATAGGGTGGATGTGCTACACGAGGAATAGATCAACATTGACACAAATGATCCATCTAATGTCTTTTGCTACTGCGACCTTTCAAGGACAGAACGGCGTGTGACATTTTTTAAACGCACTACTTAACACTCCTTTTCCCCCAATAAGTGGCAATTAAAGTGAGTCTATTCTTCATAGCAAATGAAGCGAATCAAGGAGGAAACAGGAAATCCTGAAGCAAGAGGTGTAAATTCTCCAAAGCAAAAACCATGAAGCCTTGATTACTTTTAGTGTAGAATAAAATGCTGATTTCCTTGATGCATCTTGTTTTTGGAAGGTTTAAATCATTCGCAACCTCACCTTGTAAATCAGACTGGTTCCTGATTCAGCAAATGTTATTTCTATAAAACCTAAACTCTTCACTTTTCCGTGAAAAAAAGCGATGGCACAGTAAACGATGTATAAATTCTAAAGCCTAATTTATTAGCAAAATTGATCTTTCTGCTTCGATTGCAAACAAAAGTATTTTGTATAAAGAGCTGAATCGATGAAGTAATTTAAAGTAGTTGACCTTGGACCTTTCCATTTTATAATAAAAAAGTTATAGTCACAGAAACGGAAGTAAGAGATCATTTTTTATGTCCTAATTGCATTGATCTTCCATTTAAGTAAGATTGCATGAATGCTTCCTTGTGATTTAAAAAGGTGGTCGTGTAAGCATCAGACAGGAAGGAAGCGCGCGTCTTTTGGCATTAGTTTCCTAATGATGATGTCCACATGAACCTGGAGTAGTTTCATCCAAACATCAAAAGAAGCACGACATTTCGAGGGTAACTGTCATTACTCCATGATGATGGTAGTTTTTGGAGACAGAAAATGAAATCGAATTTTACTTTGAAACTCAAAGGACGCGTGTCTGGAATACTCAAGGACGGAAAGAGGATTAAATTCAAATGTCGACACGGAATATGCATTCCACCGTGGGATTGATTTAACTAAAAGTTTTTGCACTAATGAAAGTATATGCGTTGGTGTATGCTGAAAGTCTGCTTTCATTTCAGATTGTTCTCGGGCTGACGCTTATGATCTTAAGCGCCATGGCCATAATTGAAGAACGGGTAATTCTTGGCCTCGGATTTGGTCTAATTTCCGCCTTCCTTACAATCCTTTGTTCAGGTGAGAAAATAGTTTTCCTTTGATCTCACGCCTGGCGGAAGTTACCTAAGCATAATTACCGAAAAGTCGTGAAATCACGTTTAGGTAACACGAACGTGTTCCTTTGCTTACTACAAAAATACAAGTTCAAATTGACACATGGAGAAATCTAAAGAACGCATTTATGCGATACTTCTCAACTGCTTTTATAGTTTCTAAAGCCTCTTTCGTTTGTGTTTGTTCTGACTTCAACCCCGCAGCCCTGTGTTGATGAGTCTAAATTCAACTTTGGAATTTGCAGAGTGGGTAGTATTAACTTTCAATTTGAGTCAGACTGCTGATAAGAAAGAGAAAGCTCTTTCCACCACTACTGGAATAGATGGAGAAAGCAATTCTGAGGTCTCCCGGGAATTGAGTCTGGTCTTCCGATTTTATAAACAGGGATGACATGAACATGAGATCAGGAAGAGACACTCGTTTCCTTAGTGCTGGTGGGAAGATAACACTGACTCAAGTTCGGTTGGGACAATCGCTGAAAAGCATCACTTCCACTTTATCGCAGATCCCATAGATTCAGCTTTCTCAATGTCCTCGGGTGCCTCGTCGATCTTTTCTCAAGTAGCTCTGTTACGACGTAGATTTCAAATTTTGAACAAGGCGTCACCGTTCTCTGGTGACCATCTTTTCCGCTAGCACGTGTCGCCGGAAGGGATGATTATGCTGGCGTAGGCGTACAATTTCAAGTGTTGTTTCTTGGTGCTTCAGGTTTCATAAGACGTTTTAACAACTTAATACAATATTTTACCAGTAAATAAATGCTAGGATAGATTGTATGCTTTTGTACTATAAATGCGGGCATGGAAGATGGAACAGGAAATGGAGAGAGGTTTCCAGCAACAATGATGACATCAGGGTTTGGCTTTTTCGACAGCTTGTGCCCAATTTGCATAAAATAATGCAGAATATTTCGCATATTCAGGAAACCTGCGTTCCATTTTCTTAAGAGTATACAGAAAGTATAGCGTTGTGTTTTTGTGACTGGGTAATTACACTCGGGCATCAGGTGGCAAATACGAGCATCTTACATTTTCGTCCCATTTTTTTTATCCTTTTTTACCATTTTGGTGTATCCAATGAATGAAGTGCTCTCGTATTATATGCGGATGGGATAGGCGGGTTTCTACGGCGACGAAATGAAATCGCACTAGGAAATGATAAGAGTGACTTAATCCGTGGCATTCATGGCAGTGGTACAGCAAGGGAAACGGGTATTTCTATATGGATTTCTAGATTGCATCTATTCGAACGTATATAATATTTCCCTTAGAATTCAAAATTAAATCGGAGGAGTGCTACACGAGTATGAAAACCTTGGTTTAATTAATTTGGCCAACCAGCTCGTAACATCCTGGAAATCAATATTAAATTAATTCAAATTAATGCAACTGGAAAACCACCTTATTAAGTGGATGACTAATTCACCTAGTTGGAATTTAAATTATACCTAAAATGGCGTTTCACTACTACTACTGCTGTAATCACTCGAATTGCTTTAATCTATGAACTGAGCAAAGCAAAGGCAATTAATTTGATTTGAACACGAGTAATATAGGCTTGTGATTTCCTGAGCGACTGATTGGTTGAGTGATGCTGCGTGGGGTGACGACAGTCCCAGATGAGTGCATGTGAACTGACAGACATGCCACCGCACAAATGAGGAGAAAACAAACTTTCACCCGGAAAAGCGGATGACTTTCCAGATCTTTTGTATCACAAAAGGCTCAGGAAATTAATTAGAAGAGCGCGCAACATAATCCCGCACATCAAAGATTCTTTTGGTGTCTGGTGACTTTGCTCTTTTTTTCTGTCATATATTTTTTCAAAGGGGCTCACAGTCTTGCAAAACAAGGATATACGTTTTCTAGCAGCGATTCCGAAGGCCTCTGTAAAACTGTTACGGTTTTAGTTTCCTGACTCAATACAATTTATTGGTTTTCAAAGTATCGGCTTCTGTTACTGTAATTATAACTCTTGTTTTTCTCGTTGCAGTTATTGGAATCCAACAGACGAATCCAAAAATCCTGTTAATGGTCAATATCGTCGGCCTATGTGGCCTCATACCCGCATTCAACTACACGTTCCAGAGTTTGAACAAAAACTTGTGGCTCCGGATGGGCCATAGTCCCAATTCTGGAGAAGTTTTCAGCCACCCTCCAATTACGAACAGTACCAGCGTCAATTCAAGTGGTGGCTTCATCCTAGTCACTCCTAATGAAGAGTACAGAAGTTTCACAACCACAAGCTGGATTCTGGGGTGGGCGGAGTTATTTCATCTCATTCCGATGGCCGCTTCTTTCCTCTATTCTTCATACTTACTCAAAGGCATCAATTGCTACCAGTGTGCATCCACTTCCAATTAAAAGAGTCACAGGTGTCGACGGTGTGAGGCTCACCTAAAGTTATGACTAAAATTCCTGGTATATCAAAGGGACTGAGCTACGAGGCGTGATATTACGAACGTGCGTGGTCGCCACACCGCTCTTTGAATCCTAAATGTCTGGCTATCTTGGTCCCCGTTTCTTTCTAGTGTCACTTTTATTGCAAAATTCAGTTTGAATAAATATAATAATATTTTGGTTTGGCTTTCCTTTGCATCTCTCGTTATTTGAAAACCTGGTTGGTTTGGATTAACAATTGGAAACGGCTGACAAATATTTGCACTCCATTTGGTTAAAGTGTTTTGGAAAAGATTTCTCCTGACTCGTTCGACTAAAAGCTTTCTTTAAGCTTTATTTGGCACGAATTAATTTGGCTGCTTGAATCTCATATGGAATTCACTGGGAAGGATATGAAGGATTAACTGACTTGACGTCTCCAGGGTACAACTTTATAGAACTGCTGTCAATGTTTTAGAGTAGCATTTTGGGAACACTTCAATAATTAAATGAAGACATTCCCCGCTGGGTCTTCATTCGGATTGCCAGAGGACGGAGGGAGAATGTGCTGCTGGACGTTTGGATTCGGTGACGTGTCTCCAGATGCTACTTCACTCCGGATTCCATCATTCCCATGGTTGACTGTCTTTTGATTGAAGAAAAATCCGTGCTCAGCACCTGATCTCCCTGAAGGTCGCTCGTGATAGTGCTGCATATGCCGTTTTGAAGGGGCTGCAACTGAAGAGACGCTTGGGTAAAGTTGTGATGATAAATCGTTTCCGGGTGGTGCCAACACTCCAGAAACTTTTTTCAGGCAGGCTTTTAGATCATCCTGAAAATTCACATGGGAAATTTTACAATACGTTCATGCTTCGTTGAGTGTTTGTGACACTGACTGTGACATTCATCAAATTCCATTTGGCACAAACTCTCCTTTTTCACAATTCAATTCAGAAACCAAATTAGTAAATTACCTGCAAGGTTTGTACTTGCTTCGCAAAGAGCTCTCTCAGTTCTTCAATATCGTTTCTTGACGTTTCATCATTCTGGATTATTGACGCCTTTTCAGTTTTGATGTTCATTAGCGTCCTCTCCAGGCGACTGTTGTACTCTGACAGAGCTGCAAATTGCCACATTATGACTTTAAATGACAGGAATTTGCAAATCTTAGTTACATTATTTGCGGTGACACTTACACTCATACTGTTTCGTCATAATCCCAAGCTTATCTTCTGAATATCTTAAACGCTCCCGTGTTTCATCAAGCGTATAATGAGTTTTGTGGATTAGGTAAATGAGCGAGACCAAACAAATTAAGATTATAGCAAAACCAACGAGTGACATCGTCTGACTTGGGATTCTGCTGGACATTTCTTCGCTTCCAACACCAAATCTGGAGCGTTGCTCCACTGATCAAAAATTCTACAGAATCTTCCTGGAATTTTTAGACTAATAAATAATAAACGTCAACTTCCTATTTTTCAACATGGAGCTTCACACCTTGCCTTCGAGGACATACTTATATACTAACCAGACTTGTTTTTGTTATGCTGGGATAGACAGATGCTTTGGCTTTCAACCGACACGCAAAGCTTTGATTTTATCATCCCCTTCTTGTATCCAGTTTCAACCCTCCTGGCATAAATTAATAATTGAACGCAGGGGTGCGTTCACCTTTGTAGTAAAACCACAAGGGATGAAATCCACCACGCACTATGACATTCTAAGGTCTCTCCGTTGCTCTATATTTGTAATAGGCAAAACAAGCTTGTGGGACAAGACAAAATAATTTTAATTATGAATAGCCGTAGATAGAATTAAAGGATGTCGAATGTAATGTCCATGGCCACACGCCGTGTATTGTTAAGAGTACATCGTATGGGAGAGCCAAGAGTCAAAGCTCACTGTCGTCGCCTTATTACCATCGATGTCCATTTTCCGGAATTGATCTAAATATTTAATAAAAATTAGCAACTGCAATGCAGATTCAGCCTTTTAGTCGTAAATTGTAAAAGCCCATTTTGCTTACCGAACACAGCTTCCAACTTAACTGCAGCAACAATGAACTTCCCAAGCCACAATTGACCTTTCCTGTCACCATATCGAAGCACTATTTTTGCAAGAATTTCCTTACTCACGTCGTATCCTGCTTCGGCAAAGGCATTCCCCAATTTTGGAGTCCTGACTGACGGAACTCCGTCTGATTTGCTGTCAGCATATTTGTCAAAAATTTTCTATAAAAGGAAACAAACATTTAAATTTGTAAATAGCATTTTTTGGTTAGTTTCTAACCTTCCATTTCGCGATATTGAGCCAGAGTTTCATAAATTCATAAAACTCGAGCATTCCGGAACAGTCGCCGTCATACAGAGCAACCAAAGTACGACATTCGTCTTCACTAAATCCAAAAGCTTCGTAGCGAAATTCTGATTAAATTGTAAAATTTAATTCAGTTTCAGTGGGATTTAGATAGGATGGCTAAAAGCCTTACCCGCATGAAATGTTTTGTCCAGAAGCATTTTTAATTCCCACCAATCAACCTGGTCTCCCTCTGACACTTGCTTGAAGAATGACTTGTACTTTTGCATATCGGCCAGCGACTTCTTGCTGTTCTCTTGGATCTGGACTTTATCGCCAGAATAGTTCAACGTCTTGTCGTATGGCCTTCAAAATAAAGGTTCAATAAAATTCTGAACTTTGAACAGAATATATTGAAAGAAAACACGAACACGAATGTGCTGTCTCCTTTCATAATGACGCGAAGCAAATAATTCCCTGGACAGTTTTGGGTCTCTGTCGACGGAATTAAAACATATTTTCCAGGAGGCAATTGATACCGCACAGAAATTTCCCTGGGACCCCCTGGAGGCTCGTTTTTCTCCAGCGGCTCATTCTTATCCAGGAAATCCGTGTTCAACGGAGTTGAGAGCGATTTTGGGTCACAATGTGTAATCTGGAATAAAACAATAGAACATTAAATCAAAATTTTATTTCAAATGGTTCAATGTCTCACATCATAGACATCACAAGTGAATCGCTTGAGCCCACACTCTCCTTCAACTTTCTTTTCATTCTTCATCAGACAAACGAATATCATGAAGGGGTCCGCTATTTCGGGTACAGTCAGGAGATACTGCGGATTTGTTTCATATTCTGGGTTTATGTAGCCAGTATCTAACATTCCAAAGCAAGAAATTGAAGCCTTAAATTAGCTATTTCGATGAATGAACTTACCAAGAATACGTTTGCCTCCGGCCGTGACATCTTTCGTCCACTGGCCTGCTTTGGAATGGACAATGTATTCCCCGGAGCGTGAAACTTCAGGGTTCACTATAACCTCGTTTAAATATGACGTGGCAGATTTCGATCCGATCAAATTGTTCCACAAAATCTGTAATAGTCATCCAGAATTCTCCATCAGCGGCAAAAGTTACCTTAAGCCGAGATCGAACTTCAGGGTCAAAATATTCGCTCCACGCTGGTGAACTGTAAAACCAAGAGATCATTTGCCAATCGAACTTGTTTTAATTAATCATTTTTACTTGTCTGAGAAATCCCCGTTCCATTCTACCGCGTTACCCCAAGGGTTCCGAAGTCTCAAGAGCTCGATACACAGTCTCTCCCCTGTTGGCGTGAACTTATTGGTTTCAACCCGTTGTATGTCAGTGATGGAATATGCATGCCCCTCAACGAGTCCATTTGCCACTTGCTTTTCTTTCTCAGTCGTATGTTTCTATAGGTCGAACAAAATGTCCGGAAAAGCTTCTAAGTCAGAAGGTGTAATAATAGCGACCATACTTTGACAGAAGCTCCCATGAATGAAGACCGTTTTTGACAGTAAATCATCAAATCGAACATGTCAGATTCATCCCTGATGACTTTCATCTTGATCAATTCCGGAATTCTAAGTTTGAAAATTTCGGTAAAGCCTCCATTAAAGTCCTGCAAAGCTTGGAATGTGAATCCTCCCTCCAAAGCTCTGTACGAGCCATTGAGCCTATTTAAAAAGATTCCTTTAGAGTTACTATTGTAATAATGCAAACACATTTGCATTACTTTGCAAAAGCTTTTTCCAACAAAGCTCCCCAGAATTCATTTTTATCCTCAGAGTGCATAAACGCAAGGTTTCCAGTTTTCTTGCTAATTGGAAGGCGATCATCGATCACGACGTCAATCCATTTCCCATATTGCCAAAACCTGAGAAAATTTAAATTAGGTTCTTCAGTCTTCCTGAGTGTCTCACCTGAAATGGAAGACACCAAAATATTTCTTCGTGAAGCTGTTGTCCTTTGTCAAAGTGAACTGAAGGAGTTTTTTGTCCATCGTCAAATCCGCAACAGCGGCAAGAAGCCAACAGTTTCCTTTAGAGAAGAACACTTTAACGTTCGAAAATCAAACAAAATTGAAAAAATGGATGCCTCATTACCGACTTGTCCTTGTCGGATGTCAAATCTGGTTGCGCCACCTATGATGAATTCAGGCGCCCCGACAATATCCTAATGAATTAGTACGTTTGTATAGTTCCTACTGACTCTTAAAGCCAGCAATACTTTTCTAAAACTTACAAATGGTCGTTTCCACTCATAATTTGCTGCATCCTTAGTGCCAATGGATGCTTCATTAGCAGGGAATTCGTCGTCTTCAAATAAAATGCTTCCTTGGTTCTTGCATTGTATTTTGATTTTCGTAATGTCGTGATAGCCATGCAACCCACGGGGTTTAAAGCCACTTCCTGCTTCACCTAGCTTCAGCATAATATTTAAATTTAATTTCTCTGTTGAATGATGTTTACCCATTTTATAATAAAAATGTGTACCCAATAAACAATCCGTTGGGTCACCGGTTCTCTGTACGGCATTTCGGCCTTAAATTACTTTGACAAAGTTTCCTTTCGAATTCCCTTAGCACTGAAGCTAGAGATTCAACCTAATTAAATACTTATAGTTCCTCAGTTAGAAAAGCTACTGAAAAAGCCGCAAAGAGGTTTATTAAAAGCATGTTATCGCTTATTTGTCTTACCACAACGTGGAAGGCAACCACTAACACGCTTAATTTTTATTCCGCACAAAACTGCCAACGATAATACCCTCAATTTGTTATTGCGAAGGAATAATAAACATCAATTCGATATTTGGGGTATCGCTTGACGCTCCCAGTCGTAGCGTTTCAGGTGCCTCTTCATCAACTCTCCGATGATTTTCATAAATAAGCGTACAATGAGCTTGCTGTATTAGTTAATTGAGCAAGACCAAAAAAATTAAGGTAACCAGAGCCAAAAAAATTCCTAGATGCCTTATTCAGTTAGCAGCTCAAAATACCAACAAGGATACCAAAATACCACATAGGTAATTAATTTTTGAAAAATAGAGGTGAAATGTCAACACTTTTAAAGACCCTTTTTGCTCAGTTTTGTGGTCCTTAGCTCGATACGCCAGAGGCAAACATAAGGGTACGTTTTATATGTATAGGAAACGATCCTGCGCTTATGCACAGTTTGCTACCTGTTTCGTAATTGTGGTTCTTAAAGTGGCAAATTCACAATGACGCATCAGAAAACCATTCAACAAGGTGCGAAGTGTTCCACAGAATTTATAACCGGAATTCTGTATGTGTGATGCAACGTGATTATGTGACTTATTTCTCGTTGATAATTAAATTGATTAAAAAAATACGTTAATAGAATAAGCGATTCAAATATGTTTAGTTGGTTACGGAATTTCCAAGGTATTAGGTATTTGATTGACCTTATCAGCACCACTTGAATGAAATTTTAAGGATTTCGAATGGTATTTAACGGTGAACGTTCTAGTGTTTAGAGTAGTATCATTTCCAGAAGATTTCAACGTAACCTACAATGGCTAGTTTACAGATGGCTCTGGTCAGCTGCATCCTTGTAGCGGTATTCTCTGCGGCTATATTTGCACAGTCTTGTCCACCGGCTCTGTCTCCATGCACTTGTGACCCTTGGTCAAAGCACATAACATGTGCTTACATCGACACCCCATGGGATATCAAGGCTACTTTTGACAAGGTCAGAGAGGTCGCCAATCTCTCTGCAGTTTACAATACGCTCTCCATCTACTCCAACAAGGGCCTTCTTGAAATCCCAGCGAACACATTTCTCGACATCAAGGTCAAGTCTTTAAGTATTAGCGGAGATCAATTGGTATACACCTCTCCAAATGCATTCGGTCCAAACATCGTTGAAGACGTGCTGGATGTAAATTACCAACCAAAACATGGTCAAGATGAAAGTATTTTTGGATTGCTCAAAAAATTCGTAAACGCTGAATACATCAGGATCATTTCTCCTTTCAAACGCATTCCTGCGTACGCTTTCTCAACGCCATTAGAAAAGAAGTCTGCTCTCAAGTCACTTTGGCTCCAGAATAATGGACTCCAGGAAATTACAGACCACGGGTTTTCGGGACTCGATAATTTAGAAGAACTTTACATTCAAGCAAATTCACTGGAAGCAGGCACCGGAAAAATCTCGAAATATGCATTCCAAGGTCATAAAAAACTGAGAAACGTTGATTTGGGTGGGAATGACTTAGGATTCTTGGACGAAGCGACATTCAAGCCTTTACTAGATTCACCTCAGCTGCATCGCCTCCGTGTTGGCTACGACATACCAGTGATGTACTTGGACTGTGATGACCGTGTCAACTGGATTTGCGACAATCCATCCACATACTCAAAGAAGTTGGTGGGCTACAGGTGCAGAAACAAGAATTTCGATACTATCTGGAATTACTGTGATTCCATGCTTGGTTGAAGTATTCTTGAAACATAGTAAATCCAAAGGAATATACAATGAAAAATACTTTAATTAATTATTATCTCATTGATGAGTACGTATTTCATTGATGGGATGGGGTTTATTTGGATAACAAATAAATTGGTGCAAATATCAACAACATGTCTCGTTTTTATTTTATAACTTGGCGCCAATTCAACCGTAAACTTTTAAGAGATAGATGGCAGGATTGAGGAGAACTTTTCCTCTTGCCCTTGATTTTGACTGCAAATAAATGACATATTTTGACGTCACTAAATGAATTTCAAAACGAAACTAATTGTTACTAACTTTGCTACCTCCAATAGACCTGGTGATAGACCCCCAAATCCAAAACTTGGAAATTCTAAATCAGTCTAAAATTACACATCTCGTAAAAGTATAGCCAAATGGGATATAATGTTTGGATTAGGTATCATTGTAATCGTTTTATTTGTTTAAGTAAGAATCAACGACGGAAAATTACAATTATGCATGTTCAAAGCCTCACGCCGCTCAGTTTTAAGAGTACATCGTATGGGAGAGCCAAGTGTCAAAGCTCACCGTTGTCTCCAGACGACCATCAATGTCCATCTTTTTGAATTGGTCTATAAAATATTACCAATTAAAATGAAATATGGATCTAGTAAGGGCCAATATTTAGTACGAGTGTTTTGTTTATACCGAACACAGCCTCCAACTTAACCGCTGCAACAATGAACTTTCCAAGCCCCAGTTGACCTTTCCTGTCACCATATCGAAGCACAATTTTTGTCATAACTTCTTTGCTCACGTCGTATCCTGCTTCTGTAAAGGCAGCCCCCAGTTTCGGAGTCCTCACAGACGGAGCTTCATTTGGATTACTGTCGGCGCATTTATCAAAAACGGCCTGTACAAACAGAACTAAACTTTGGGGATCCCAGTGCCATATTATTCAAGCAAACCTATTTTCTAACCTTCCATTTTGTGATATTCAGCCAGAGTTTCATGAATTCGTAAAATTCAAGCGAGCCGGAACAGTCGCCATCATACAGAGCAACCAATGTACGACTTTCGTCTTCACTAAACGTAAAAGCTTCGTGTTGAAATTCTGTTTTGAAAAAGAATCTTAATGAATACAATTTAAATGTATTAATTATTCCAATGAAATTCCTACCCGCATGAAATGTTTTGTCCAGAAGCATCTTTAATTCCCACCAATCAACCTGGTCTCCGTTTGATACTTGTTTAAAGAAAGCCTTATACTTTTGAATTTCGGCAAGCTTCTTCTTGGTATTCTCCTGAATCTCAATTTTATCGCCAGAATAGTTCAACTTCTTGTCGTATAGCCTTCAAAATAAAGTTTCAAATAAAATTCTGAGTATTGAATCATGAATGAAGTAGAAAACTTACTCGAACGTGACGTCTGCTTTTGTAATGACACGAATCAAATAATTCCCTGGACAATTCTCGAGCTCCGTCGACGGGATTATTACATACTTTCCAGGAGCCAAATGCAATCGCACAGAAACTTCCCTAGGACCACCCGGAGGAGCGTTTTTCTCCAAAGGATCATTCACGTCGCAGAAATCCGTGTTCAACGGTGTTGGGAGCGAGTTGGGAGCAGAGTTTGTAATCTGGAATAATCGATGGAATCGGTGTATCATGGGTTTAAATTACTAGTGCTTTGGTGTATTTTACATTAAAGACTTCGAAGGTGAATCCCTTGACCCCACTTTCTCCTTCAATTTTCTTTTGATTTTTCATCAAGCCAACAAATACCATGGTAGTTTCCGCTCTTTCGGGTACCGTCAGAAGATATTGCGGATTGGTTTCGTATTTTGGGTTTATGTATCCAGTATCTTAGAGATGAAAATAATACCAACTCTCCATTGCTACATTGGCTGTAACTTGAGTTTACCAAGAATTCGTTTTCCTCCGGCCGTGACGTCTTTTGTCCATTGACCTACTTTGGAATGGACAGCAAAATCCCCGGAGCGTGAAACAGCGCCCTCTATAACCTCTCCTGAAAAGACGTGGCAGACTTCGATCCGTTCAAATTGCTCCAAGTAATCTTTCAGAGTGATCCAGAATTCTCCATCAGCGCGGTAAGTGACGCCAAGCTGAACTCGAACTTCAGGATCAAAATGTTCATCCCAGAGTGGCGAACTGGAAAACAAACGTTAGGTTAAAATGGGCTAGAGATGACAAGCATTACATCATTTTACTTGTCTGAAAAATCCCCGTTCCATTCCACTGCATTTCCCCAAGGATTTCGAAGCCTCAAGAGTTCAATACATTTTCCGTCCCCAGCCTTAGTAGGAATGCGTCGAATGTCAGTGATGGAATATGCATGCCCCTCAACAAGCCCATTTGCCAGACGCTTCTCCTTCTTATTTGAGTGTTTCTGTTGACCAAAAGGGTTTCATGTTAAAATGACTACGAACAAGATCGTTTTCATAATCAACATACTTTAACAGATGACCCCATGAATGAAGATCGCTTGTGAAATTTACTCATCAGATTGAACATGTCCGCCTCATCGTCGATAACTTTTGCCTTGATCAACTCTGGAATCTTAAGTAAGACAATTTCTGTATAGCCACCGGTAAAGTCCTGCAAAGCCTGGAAAGTGAATCCTCCCTCCAAGGAGTTGTAACCGCCATTGAGCCTATTTGCAAAAGTTCCTTTTATAGACGTGTTTCATTGTAATGCAAATCTGGATATTTGCATACTTTGCAAAAGCTTTTTCCAACAAAGCTCCCCAGAATTCACTCTTATCATCAGAGTGCATAAAGCCAAGTTTTCCATTCTTCTTGTTAGTCGGGAGACGATCATCGATCACGACGTCAATCCATTTGCCATATTGCCAAAACCTGAGAAAATTTAATTCAAATTAGCTTTATAGTATTAGCTAAAAAAAATTTCTTCGAAAAAGCCTCACCTGAAATGAAATGCTCCACAATACTTTTTCGTGAAGCTGTTGTCCTTTGTCAAAGTGAACTCAAGGAAGCTTCTGTTCAGAGTTAAATTCGCTACAGCCGCAAGGAACCAGCAGTTTCCTTTCAAAGAAAAATGATTGAAGAGGAAAGCTCAAAATGAGAAAATGGATGGGTCATTACCAACATTTCCTTGTCGAATGTCAAATCTGTCTGCTCCTTCTACTATGAATTCAGGTGACTCGACAATGTCCTAAATGGAAAGTAAGAAATTTTAATGATCTGGCAGTCTACACTTTCCAAAAAAAAAACTTACAAATGGCCGTTTCCAAATATAATTGGCAGCATCACTTGTGCCAATGGATGCTTCATTAGCAGGGAATTCCTCATCCTCAAATAGAATTCCTCCTTGTTCCTTGCATGTCACCTTGATTTTTGTAATGTCGTGATAGCCATGCAAGCCACGGGGTTTAAAGCCACTTCCTGCTTCACCGAGCTAAAGCAAAATATTCACACTGTCCAAGCTTTTTGTAATCAATTTTTTAATATTTGACGAACCCAATGAATAACCCGTTGGGTCACTGGATCCCTGTAGGGCATTTTGGTTCTATTTTAATCAAAAGTTCCCCTTCGATTTCCCGAAACACTGAAGTAGTTTCTTCAAAGCACAGCCGTATTTATGTCTTCCTTAGTTGAATTTAAATGAAGTTGTTTAGTACCTTCCCTTATCACTTTCTGTTTCACCACAAATGTGAAAGGCCATCATTAACAAGCACTTTATTCTTCTTTTTGCGTGGAAAACAAGGCAGACGCGTCAAGTAATAAAGTTCTGAGCGTCTTGCCAAGCGTAATTATAAACACGACAACCGCACTACACCTTCAAAAGAAGTCGTCCAATTTTTATTTATTTTGGCATGTTGATGAGTCTTATATAATCCCCTGTCTGCAGCACTTCTTCTTTTTTGAGGTGTGGGGACGAGTTTGAGCGAATTAATTAATTTTTACAAGCCACTTAAATATATTCATTCATTTAATTGTTGGGCGAGGCAGCTAAGCTGCGATCAATTATTCTATCACTGTCAAACAACGACGTTGGACCCTCCTTTTGGTTCTCTGCAGTAGTGTGCATCTTGTGTTTGGAACAGGATCCAGCGGACGTAATGGCGAATATCTGTTTCCAATAATATTTACGTAGAATTAAACCAGTTTTTTTTGGATTCGTAATTATCAATCGAGCTCACCTGTGTAAATTCCCGGGAGATCGTTTGTTCTACAACCCACAGTCATACTCACTGCACCGATTTGCTCATAGGAATAATGTCCGGCGTAGGCTTGCAGAATGCCGCCAGCATCACCCTAACAAAAACATGAAAATGATACGCTTAATAGATTACGATCGAATACCGAAATGGTTTCCTTACGCCACACTTCTTTTGAGGTGGAGGAGTGGCGCACAAGGTCCCATTGGGAAGAACAACGCCTTCCACAGCTCCACCTACTCGCTCTTGGCATGTGGTGAAATTAACTAATTCCACTTCCGTCTGGAGCAACTGCAAATTCCGGCTCTGCTTCGCTGACCCCCATTGATACCATGTTACCAAATGCGCCGTCTGATAAAGATGATTTGGACGATAAAGGGGTAGGCATATCGGACGCATTATGCGAGATGGTCTGATCGATTCGGAAAGACGTAAAACTGCAATGTTGTTGGCGAAGGTGCTGTAATTGTACTTTGGGTGGATTGCGACCTTGGACACACCAAAAATCTTAGGCGCTTTCAGCTGGAGTCCGCCAACGATTCGCAACTCCTTCTTGTCGTACATGTCAATGCAGCTAGCCGCTGTGAGGATATAACGATCATTGACGAGTGACCCTGTACAGAGATGTTTCGTTTTAGTTGATATTCCAACGACCCAAGGATGTGTCATGACTCTGACGAGAGTGGATCCAATAGTCTCTCCAGAAACACTTTGTACTCCGCATTCTAAATCAAGTTAAAATCATTGAACAACTTATCTATATTCGTATAACATTAAATATGGTTCACGTACGACAGCTTAGTATGGCACTAACGGATGGTAACGGTTTCACTGTTGCAACCTCTTCCGGTTCACTTACTGACGCCATGCTTGGTGTTGGTGATGGCGTGAATGAAGACGCAACGGAAGAGCTGACATCCTGCGGACTGCCTGTTACGTTGACCTCGGTTGAATTATTAATGTTCGTCACATTTTGACACGAGCTGGAACTATCCATGTTTTCATTGGATGAACTGCAATTTGTTACTCCAGTGGGTGGCATGCCAGTTGGTGAAGAAAGAGTAGTTGACGTTGACATGTTTGTTGCTTCAGTCAAATTCGAATGGAGCAGCGGAAAGATTGTGTACCCACTTGATTTGGAAGGGAGGTTTGTATTTGGAGATTCAGTTAGTTGAGTGGTGACATTTTGGGCGACGTCATCCATTTGAACTGCAGAATCCGTAGTAGGTTTGACGGAAGCGACAGTGCTTCTGAGACCGTCAGTTGGAATCTCAATTTGACCCCTTGAAGCAGGTCGTCTCCGATCAGATAAATAATTTGAAGACGAGCAGCTAATCCCACCGCAGTTGGCATTCCTCTTCTGCTTTGTTGTCCCAACTTTTTCTTGCTTCAAAAGTGACAATACATTTTTCCAGCGACTTTTTGAAATTGAAACTGTAGCTTCGGTCGTCGGTCCATCTTGGCTCTGAAAATCATAATCTTCAATCATGTCGCCGTTTCGCAATTCAATCTCTTCATCTCCTCCTGCGCATCAAAAGTAAATTAGAAATCTAAAACAAAAACTTGTTACAAGAATGTTTTAATTTTAACCTTCACTTGAACTTGGGTCAACCTCGACTGAAATTCTGTCAATTTGATTAGGTCGAAGGCGTATTCCAAGTTTATTGAGCATGTACTCCATTTCTGGATCTTCTTCATCTCCATCCCCCATATTTCCATTTTCAAAAGAATCCTCATTCTGACCGCCAGGATACATGTGCATGTTATATGTTGGGACAACAGGACGTTTCCTCTGCCACAATCGATTAGAAGATGGCTGCCAAGGCCAGGAATAAATCGGATATGCCATGGGGAACATCATTTGCTTCGCAGCTCTTAGATTGGTAGAATTAGTTGTACCGTTAAACAAACTAGTGTTCGATACGCTTAAGTTGTGTACGATTTTTAGCTGAGTGATGTTGGTGATAACTGTACCTGCCGTCCCATTCTCTAATGTACTAGAATTTACAACTGGTGACCCTGAATTATTTGGAAAGAGCCACTTGAAAAAGTTAAACTGCCTAGATTGATGGAGATTGTCGTCTCTAGATGTACAAAAATCGAAATTAACAAACAGCAAAACGGCAATACCGATTAATATGTACAATTGGAATGACATTCTATTATTGTTCGATGCAACGCAAAAATGAAGAAGCGTTCTGCAGATAAGGTATTTCAGAACTAACGATGGAAGTACGGCAAAATGAATCATTTTGTTCTGTCAAGTATTAATTATTTAACCTGAATTACAGTTCCCGTTATTCTTTGAAATCACTAATTATTTTAACACTTTGAGAAGAGGGCGAAATAATTTTAAAGTCAGCAACATCACTGTTAATCAATGACGTCATTGAACCTACCTAACATTTACTGTATTTTCAGTCATGAAATGTTTTCAATTTAGCTCAGTTTTAGCATACCAAATGGAGTACCTAACCATGGAGCCTGTCCGTTTCAAGCGTTGAAGTAAATATTTATACACCATTGTAATTGTAACGCACCTCTTGCAACTGAAATGAACCCAGGCACGACGGAAACAATTTATTCCTGCCAATGGTGATTCTGACCACTATGTGTATATTCGTTTGTTTAGATTAGTTTTGATTCCTTACTAGAATGTTTTACTACATGGCGCGATGACTTGATGCCCGTCTTCCTTTTTCGTGTTCCAAGAGCATTCTAGCAACTAAGTTTCAGTTTACCGGTTTCAGTAATTGGTGGACTTTGTTCATCTCGATGTAGCCACTTCACGGCGGGATCATCTGGACGCATAACTGTAACAAATAATAACATTGGTTCCTATTCGTTCAATGAGTAATAAACACTGGGCCAGTGTTTTAACCGTACTGACTTCATAACAAATTGCAGCAGTCAGTACAGTGTAGTAATTGTGTAATTTATTCCTTACTGACAAATTTTTCCTTGTATCTTTTGGTCCGGTTGACCTTTTGACAATCCAAATACGTGATAGTAAGGATTCCAGTTGCAGCTTGAAGTGACCAGAGAATTCGAACATTAGTTCATATTTAGTACGCGTATAAAGCATGAATAACTTACCAACCAAGAAGATCAACCCTGCGCCCATGACCTCGGGTATTTCGTTCCATCCACGCTTCCACTGGATACCAACTGCAAATAAATGGTCATTTTAATCACATGAATAATATGTCTTTTGTAGTCCTTACGCCGTTGGGTCAACGACAAGCCCCTCTTCCACTGAGCGCTGGCCATGGTTCTGACTACTTCGAGCCGTTTACGAGGTCAAAGGTCAAACGATTCCAGTTTCAAACGTAACCAATGTGTCGTCCAAATGCTTTGTTTTGATTTGAAACTGGACTTTTTTTTAATAAAGTTAAATCACGCGGCGAACGGGTGACGGTCACACTAAAACACAGGGTTTCAGACCCCTCTTACTGAGATGATGGAGGAGGGTTTTTCATTACAATTTACACCCCGTGCTAAACCAGTGTCTGCGTCTCGCCAATTTGTCAAATGTTTAAGATATCCCGAGATACAGCAATTATGTTACACTTGATTTGTAGTTAAAGTGAACTAACTAATATTTTCCTTAACTAAAACCACAACAAAATTCTAAGCCAAACCATCATATCATAGGATCGTCAGTCTACCCTCCTGGCCGGCCTCCCCCGGTGCCAGGCTAGGTTTGGCTCTGAATTGACATTACTACTGGAAACTTTGACTCCAGCTCACAATTTATTGCAATTCATGACACAGACCCCAGCGTTGTTTAGGAGTAAACATAACCAGTTCTGAGACGTGCGGCGGGGCGTGGTATCGACCAGCTAAAACTCAGCGACTCTCCAGCATGGGAATCCAAAATAAGAGTTCCAGTCAGATCCAGTCAGATCCAGTCAGATCGCATTCCTCCAGACAGAAAGTACTCATAAAATAAGAATGATAATTAACACAAAACCAAAATATAGGTATCAGTTTTGGGATTTCCGAATTTTAACATGAAACTTATTTTCTAAGGTTTCGTTCAATTCACGTTATTTGCGTTAATTTTCATTCCAACCAATTACAGTGAGAGAGCACGAAGTGGTCGTATGAGTCGTCTTTTTAGAGACACCAGGTTTCGGATTGCATCACCAGCTAGCCGGGCAAAATCATCACAACTTCACAACAGACAACAAGCAATCGTTAGCACGTGAGTTCGATCATTTTTATGTAATTACTCATGATAATGTATTGTTTCATATTGTTATTCCATCACAGCTAAAGGCTCTTGCTCCCTGTAAGGGACTACTTGAGAGGAGGGCATCGCCGACGGAAGGGTAACTTTATATAAAATTACACCTTTGGTGTTTTTATCTAATTTGTTTTTAACTGTGTATTCGAAGATCTGTCCGTATCCCCGTATCGTGGAATGTTTTCATCAAAGCAGAAGGCAAATCCCCAGCAGTCCGAAAGTGACAAACCTTGTCGTGCCTGCTCTGATTTTAAATCATGGGTCAAACAAAAACGGTCCACAATGTTCTCTCAAGAAAATACGAAGGTAAGAAATTCCTTTCGAATTGATTTCTTTTGATTTTAATAACATATCCTATTACAGCCACAACAAGAGGACCATGAATCTGCACCAGCCGATTGTCCACTTGACAAGGATAATTTAGGGAATCAGACTTGGTCACTTCTTCACACAATGGCTGCATACTACCCCGACCATCCTTCAACCCAACAGCAGAAGGAAATGTCCGTCTTTGTCAAGTTGTTCTCCAAATACTATCCGTGTGACCATTGTGCAAAGGATTTTAGGCACGAGTAAGGACTCTAGTGAATTAATCCAACTGACATAGTTTTACGTCATCGCATGATGTTACATTTTAATTTTCAGAATCCGAGTCTCCCCACCAGATACAACGTCTCGAATCGCATTTAGTTTGTGGTTATGTCAAATGCATAACATTGTTAATCGTAAACTTGGAAAAGAAGAATTTGACTGTTCACTTGTCGATGAAAGATGGCGAGATGGTTGGAGTAGTGGAGTATGTGACGAATAAAGTAAGCACTTTTTTGTTACCTTCAATTCACTTTGACCCTTGGGTCATTCGTATCATCAATTACTTATCAGTCAAGTAGTTGTTTATGTTGTAACGTAGGATCCTCGTGACAGAGTCTCATGATGTGGGTGAGATTTAGAATCAAGCGGGGCTTCTGAAATGCAATAAAACTTTACAGCAAGAAAACAAAACACTATAATTTGTTCCTGCGGTGCCGGTCTGAGAAATAGTTTTAATTACTCTGGGTCTGGGTTCTCTAAGAAAGAGGAAGGTAGCGTCTACATCCGTCCGTAAAGGTGATTGTGAGGAACTTCAAAGTACCCATGGATAATTGATTAGTAACTAATTTTTATTTAATTTACAGATTCCTTTATTCCAGTCGTTTCCTGTTGCCGTCATAATGCTGCATTTCCCGAAGTTCATTGTATCGCGGCTTTCTGGAAGATCTAGTCTACATGCTGCCAAAACTGCAGTAGCTCAAATTCTTGTTAGCAGAAACCTAGGAGCGACAGGGTTCGACAATCACGTGAGGACTTATGTCGCCGTCCCCTCATCACCAGATCACGCTATCACAAAGGAAACCTCAAGCCCTGAATCCGAAGTTGTTCTAAATTTTGTTGAATCAAATGATCCCAACGCCAAGATTGCAGTCATTGGCTTGAATCGAGCACAGGCGAAGAACTCAATGAGTAGGAATCTGCTCTCCAGACTTGACGAGTACGTGAAGCAAATCCGGTATGATAAGGACATTCGCGTCGTTATCCTGCGAAGCCTCGTTCCCGGAATATTCTGTGCTGGGGCTGATTTAAAAGAACGGTTGAAAATGCATCCGTCGGAAGTGGGTGCTTTCGTTGCCAACGCGAGACGCCTCATGTCAGATTTCGAACAGCTGCCAATGCCTGTAATCGCAGCTATTGACGGTGCCGCTTTGGGAGGTGGGCTCGAGCTAGCATTAGCTTGTGACCTTCGTGTTGCCTCTACCTCTGCAAAAGTTGGACTTGTAGAAACCAAGCTTGCTATAATCCCAGGTATTAAATTACAAACTTCCATTTCCTTTTTGAGTTTTGGTTCATGAATTTTTATTTGTCTCCATATCACAGGAGCTGGAGGGACCCAGAGACTTCCGCGTATAATCGGACTCGCAAAAGCAAAGGAGTTGATTTACACTGCCAGGATTTTGGATGGAGGTCAAGCACTTGAACTGGGTTTAGTAAATCAAGCTGTGGAGCAAAATAAGGCCGGAGACGCAGCTTACCACAAGGCACTTGAGCTCGCCGAAGAAATCCTTCCCAATGGACCAGTTGGTGTAAAAATGGCCAAAATTTCAATCAGTCGTGGTCTTCAAGTGGATCTTGCAACAGGGTTAGCTATCGAAGAGGCTTGTTATGCCCAAGTTATTCCAACCAAGGATAGACTAGAGGGCCTCATCGCTTTTCGGGAAAAGCGAGCACCACGTTATACTGGAGAATAGACTCAGCAAACCAATCAAATTAACTCGATAGCAATGTATACAAAATTCAATTCTGTTATAGAACCTCTCAAACTCCCAGATGGTACGTACACTTATTTTTATGAAAAAATCCTTTTAGTATAAAACCTTATTCTAGAATTTCCCTTTTATGACGGCGACTGGACTTTCCCTGGCTCCATGACTATGTTTTCCCTGGTGAATAATATTATTCCAAGGGAACCTGTTTTCATGAAATGCTTTCGATGGAATTGTATATTTTTGGTATCCAACGGAGGTTTAAGATTACTTTTGATTTCCAGCAGCGAGAGAGGTAATATTGGAAGAAATGAAGATGTGGGTGAAGATGGGAAATGAGGTTATAAGGTGAAATGGTAAGGGTGAAAGTACTTTTCTTATTTCCAGAGCTACCCGAAATAACGTATTATTGTGTGAAATCCAATATAAGGAAAAGGTGAAAGTGAATAACTTTCACCTTCCTTAGCTCCACACATCCGGGTTAAAGTGGCGTAAGGTGTGATCCAATCGTTGATATTTCGAGTTAAATGAATGGCTTGGAATATGAAAATACTCGTGAGACTTCCTCACTTACGCTCAAGAATTCGAGATGAGTGAAACCAAATATTCGGTGAAAGTGGAGAAAGTGGAAAAGGCTCTTGAGAGCAGTCGATGAATTTTAAAACATCATCCATTCTTCCAATCCCCACGTCAAATTCCTTTCCTTTAGATTCCAAGATTGCATGGAACAATGGGAAATAAAATCCATGTCTCTGTCCCCGGGATTCTTCCCCAAGATGGCTAAAGGAACTGAATCCTAATTTACTTTCTCCGAAATTAATAATATTCTAGGAACAAAAGGAAGAGTAAATAAATATTTGGGAGGTTGAGCATCCTAAGCACGTAGAGGAAATGGTCTTTATTCTAAGCATTCATATTGTAATTTTGGTTTTAGAAATGAAATTAGAACACCACTGGCTGGACTCGCTGGAATTACAATTACAAAACCATACTGGAATAAATTATAACTTAGGGACGGCTGTAAATCACTTATTATTCATGGCCTTTATTTCTTATTCAAAACAGCAAGATTCCAAATCAGTGACATGAGGCTTAGAAATAACAGGAAAATACTAAGGCGTCCTTTAGTCGTGTTCGTTTAGAATTCAAATGAAGTTTTTTTTTACATTTTGAACTTAGAATTATATTTCGGTTGAATAAGTAAAGTTACTGGGGTTTTAAATGTTGACGTTTGCCTTAAGGTTGACTGGTGGTCCACCCGGGCGTGTCATTATTGAGCCAATTGGTAACACGGAGCCATGCTTCCAATGGCTCGAAGTAATCGCGAATCGCTCTTGCGTTCATTTTTTCGTCACCCGTGAGTTCCTTCAGTGCTTCAGGCCATGGTTTTGAACTTCCAACTTTCAGCATGGCTCTGAGTTTA